>OZ012670.1:34711596-34879373 GCA_963942505.1 Lordithon lunulatus | reverse complement strand
GCCATATAGGACCTACAGGCGATGTTCTTGAATCGAACATATCGATCTGAGCACAGCTGGGCCACGTATATACAGCATGGGGGTAGCTGTGATACCAGCCAGCTGCAACCTACGGTTATATAGGACCTACAGGCGATGTTCTTGAGTGGATATATGTCGATCTGAGCACAGCTGGGCGCTATATATACAGCATCTGATACCAGCCAGATGCAACCCACGGCCATATAGGACCTAGAGGCGATGTTCTTCAGTCGATATATGTCGATCTGAGCACAGCTGGGCCACGTATATACAGCATGGGGGTAGCTGTGATACCAGCCACCTGCAACCCACGGCTATATAGGACCTACAGGCGATGTTCTTGAATCAATATATATATATATATCGATCTGAGCACAGCTGGGCCACGTATATACAGCATGGGGGTAGCTCTGATACCAGCCAGATGCAACCCACGGCCATATAGGACCTACAGGCGATGTTCTTGAGTAGATATATGTCGATCTGAGCACAGCTGGGCGCCGTATATACAGCATGGGGATAGCTCTAATACCAGCCAGATGCAACCCACGGCCATATAGGACCTACAGGCGATGTTCTTGAGTCGATATATGTCGATCTGAGCACAACTGGGCCACGTATATACAGCATGGGGGTAGCTGTGATACCAGCCAGCTGCAACTTACGGCTATATAGGACCTACAGGCGATGTTCTTGAGTTGATATATGTCGATCTGAGCACAGCTGGGACCCGTATATACAGCATGGGAGTAGCTCTGATACCAGCCAGATGCAACCCACGGCCATATAGTACCTGCAGGCGATGTTCTTGAGTGGATATATGTCGATCTGAGCACAGCTGGGCGCCGTATATACAACATGGGGGTAGCTCTGATACCAGCCAGATGCAACCCACGGCCATATAGGACCTGCAGGCGATGTTCTAGAGTCGATATATGTCGATCTGAGCACAGCTGGGCCACGTATATACAGAATGGGGGTAGCTGTGATACCATCCAGCTGCAACCCACGGCTATATAGGACCTACAGGCGATGTTCTTGAGTCGATATATGTCGATCTGAGCACAGCTGGGCCACGTATATACAGCATTGGGGTAGCTGTGATACCAGCCAGCTGCAACCCACGGCTATATAGGACCTACAGGCGATGTTCTTGAGTCGATATATGTCGATCTGAGCACAGCTGGGCCACGTATATACAGCATGGGGGTAGCTCTGATACTAGCCAGATGCAACCCACGGCCATATAGGACCTAGAGGCGATGTTCTTGAGTCGATATATGTCGATCTGAGCACAGCTGGGCCACGTATATACAGCATGGGGGTAGCTGTGATACCAGCCAGCTGCAACCCACGGCTATAAAGGACCTACAGGCGATGTTCTTGAGTCGATATATGTCGATCTGAGCACAGCTGGGCCCCGTATATACAGCATGGGGGTAGCTCTGATACCAGCCAGATGCAACCCACGGCCATATAGGACCTACAGGCGGTGTTCTTGAGTGGATATATGTCGATCTTAGCACAGCTGGGCGCCGTATATACAGCATGGGGGTAGCTCTGATACCAGCCAGATGCAACCCACGGCCATATAGGACCTACAGGCGATGTTCTTGAGTCGATATATCTCGATCTGTGCACAGCTGGGCCACGTATATACAGCATGGGGGTAGCTGTGATACCAGCCAGCTGCAACCCACGGCTATATAGGACCTACAGGCGATGTTCTTGAGTGGATATATGTCGATCTGAGCACAGCTGGGCCCCGTATATACAGCATGGGGGTAGCTCTGATGCCAGCCAGATGCAACCCACGGCCATATAGGACCTACAGGCGATGTTCTTGAGTGGATATATGTCGATCTGAGTACAGCTGGGCGCCGTATATACAGCATGGGGGTAGCTCTGATATCAGCCAGATGCAACCCACGGCCATATGGGACCTACAAGCGATGTTCTTGAGTCGATATATGTCGATCTGAGCACAGCTGGGCCACGTATTTACAGCATGGGGGTAGCTGTGATACCAGCAAGCTGCAACCCACGGCTATATAGGACCTACAGGCGATGTTCTTGAGTCGATATATGTCGATCTGAGCACAGCTGGGCCCCGTATATATAGCATGGGTGTAGCTCTGATACCAGCCAGATGCAACCCACGGCCATATAGGACCTACAGGCGATGTTCTTGAGTCGATATATGTCGATCTGAGCATAGCTGGCCCACGTATATGCAGCATGGGGGTAGCTGTGATACCAGCCAGCTGCAACCCACGGCTATATAGGACCTACAGGCGATGTTCTTGAGTCGATATATGTCGATCTGAGTACAGCTGGGCGCCGTATATAAAGCATGGGGGTAGCTCTGATATCAGCCAGATGCAACCCACGGCCATATGGGACCTACAAGCGATGTTCTTGAGTCGATATATGTCGATCTGAGCACAGCTGGGAAACGTATTTACAGCATGGGGGTAGCTGTGATACCAGCAAGCTGCAACCCACGGCTATATAGGACCTACAGGCGATGTTCTTGAGTTGATATATGTCGATCTGAGCAGAGCTGGGACCCGAATATACAGCATGGTAGTAGCTCTGATACCAGCCAGATGCAACCCACGGCCATATAGGACCTACAGGCGATGTTCTTGAGTGGATATATGTCGATCTGAGCACAGCTGGGCGCCGTATATACAGCATGGGGGTAGCTATGATACCAGCCAGATGCAACCCACGGCCATATAGGACCTGCAGGCGATGTTCTTGAGTCGATATATGTCGATCTGTGCACAGCTGGGCCACGTATATACAGCATGGGGGTAGCTGTGATACCAGCCAGCTGCAACCCACGGCTATATAGGACCTACAGGCGATGTTCTTGAGTCGATATATGTCGATCTGAGCACAGCTGGGCCCCGTATATACAGCATGGTGGTAGCTCTGATACCAGCCAGATGCAACCCACGGCCATATAGGACCTACAGGCGATGTTCTTGAGTGGATATATGTCGAACTGAGCATAGCTGGGCGCCGTATATACAGCATGGGGGTAGCTCTGATACCAGTCAGATGCAACCCACGGCCATATAGGACCTACAGGCGATGTTCTTGAGTCGATATATGTCGATCTGAGAACAGCTGGGCCACGTATATACAGCATGGGGGTAGCTGTGATACCAGCCAGCTGCAACCCACGGTTATATAGGACATACAGGCGATGTTCTTGAGTCGATATATGTCGATCTGAGCACAGCTGGGCCCCGTATTACAGCATGGGGGTAGCTCTGATACCAGCCAGATGCAACCCACGGCCATATAGGACCTACAGGCGATGTTCTTCAGTAAATATATGTCGATCTGAGCACAGCTGGGCACCGTATATACAGCATGGGGGTAGCTATCATACCAGCCAGATGCAACCCACGGCCATATAGGACCTATAGGCGATGTTCTTGAGTCGATATATGTCGAACTGAGCACAGCTGGGCCCCGTATATACAGCATGGGGGTAGCTCTGATACCAGCCAGATGCAACCCACGGCCATATAGGACCTACAGGCGATGTTCTTGAGTGGATATATGTCGATCTGAGCACAGCTGGGCGCCGTATATACAGCATGGGGGTAGCTCTGATACCAGCCAGATGCAACCCACGGCCATATAGGACCTACAGGCGATGTTCTTGAGTCGATATATGTCGATCTGAGCACAGCTGGGCCACGTATATACAGCATGGGGGTAGCTGTGATACCAGCCAGCTGCAACCCACGGCTATATAGGACCTACAGGCGATGTTCTTGAGTGGATATATGTCGATCCCAGCACAGCTGGCCGCCGTATATACAGCATCTGATACCAGCCAGATGCAACCCACGGCCATATAGGACCTAGAGGCGATGTTCTTGAGTGGATATATGTCGAACTGAGCACAGCTGGGCCCCGTATATACAGCATGGGGGTAGCTCTGATACCAGCCAGATGCAACCCACGGCCATATAGGACCTACAGGCGATGTTCTTGAGTGGATATATGTCGATCTGAGCACAGCTGGGCGCCGTATATACAGCATGGGGGTAGCTCTGATACCAGCCAGATGCAACCCACGGCCATATAGGACCTACAGGCGATGTTCTTAAGTCGATATATGTCGATCTGAGCACAGCTGGGTCCTGTATATACAGCATTGGGGTAGCTCTGATACAAGCCAGATGCAACCCACGGCCATATAGGACCTACAGGCGATGTTCTTGAGTGGATATATGTCGATCTGAGCACAGCTGGGCGCCGTATATACAGCATGGGGGTAGCTCTGATACCAGCCAGATGCAACCCACGGCCATATAGGACCTACAGGCGATGTTCTTGAGTCGATATATGTCGATCTGAGCACAGCTGGGCCCCGTATATACAGCATGGGGGTAGCTCTGATACCAGCCACATGCAACCCACGGCCATATAGGACCTACAGGCGATGTTCTTGAATCGAACATATCGATCTGAGCACAGCTGGGCCACGTATATACAGCATGGGGGTAGCTGTGATACCAGCCAGCTGCAACCCACGGCTATATAGGACCTACAGGCGATGTTCTTGAGTGGATATATGTCGATCCGAGCACAGCTGGCCGCCGTATATACAGCATCTGATACCAGCCAGATGCAACCCACGGCCATATAGGACCTAGAGGCGATGTTCTTCAGTCGATATATGTCGATCTGAGCACAGCTGGGTCACGTATATACAGCATGGGGGTAACTGTGATACCAGCCACCTGCAACCCACGGCTATATAGGACCTACAGGCGATGTTCTTGAATCAATATATATCGATCTGAGCACAGCTGGGCCACGTATATACAGCATGGGGGTAGCTCTGATACCAGCCAGATGCAACCCACGGCCATATAGGACCTACAGGCGATGTTCTTGAGTCGATATATGTCGATCTGAGCACAGCTGGACCACGTATATACAGCATGGAGGTAGCTGTGATACCAGCCAGCTGCAACCCACAGCTATATAAGACCTACAGGCGATGTTCTTGAGTCGATATATGTCGATCTGAGCACAGCTGGGCCCCGTATATACAGCATGGGGGTAGCTCTGATACCAGCCAGATGCAACCCACGGCCATATAGGACCTACAGGCGATGTTCTTGAATCGAACATATCGATCTGAGCACAGCTGGGCCACGTATATACAGCATGGGGGTAGCTGTGATACCAGCCAGCTGCAACCTACGGTTATATAGGACCTACAGGCGATGTTCTTGAGTGGATATATGTCGATCTGAGCACAGCTGGGCGCCATATATACAGCATCTGATACCAGCCAGATGCAACCCACGGCCATATAGGACCTAGAGGCGATGTTCTTCAGTCGATATATGTCGATCTGAGCACAGCTGGGCCACGTATATACAGCATGGGGGTAGCTGTGATACCAGCCACCTGCAACCCACGGCTATATAGGACCTACAGGCGATGTTCTTGAATCAATATATATATATCGATCTGAGCATAGCTGGGCCACGTATATACAGCATGGGGGTAGCTCTGATACCAGCCAGATGCAACCCACGGCCATATAGGACCTACAGGCGATGTTCTTGAGTAGATATATGTCGATCTGAGCACAGCTGGGCGCCGTATATACAGCATAAGGATAGCTCTAATACCAGCCAGATGCAACCCACGGCCATATAGGACCTACAGGCGATGTTCTTGAGTCGATATATGTCGATCTGAGCACAACTGGGCCACGTATATACAGCATGGGGGTAGCTGTGATACCAGCCAGCTGCAACTTACGGCTATATAGGACCTACAGGCGATGTTCTTGAGTTGATATATGTCGATCTGAGCACAGCTGGGACCCGTATATACAGCATGGGAGTAGCTCTGATACCAGCCAGATGCAACCCACGGCCATATAGTACCTACAGGCGATGTTCTTGAGTGGATATATGTCGATCTGAGCACAGCTGGGCGCCGTATATACAACATGGGGGTAGCTCTGATACCAGCCAGATGCAACCCACGGCCATATAGGACCTGCAGGCGATGTTCTAGAGTCGATATATGTCGATCTGAGCACAGCTGGGCCACGTATATACAGCATGGGGGTAGCTGTGATACCATCCAGCTGCAACCCACGGCTATATAGGACCTACAGGCGATGTTCTTGAGTCGATATATGTCGATCTGAGCACAGCTGGGCCACGTATATACAGCATTGGGGTAGCTGTGATACCAGCCAGCTGCAACCCACGGCTATATAGGACCTACAGGCGATGTTCTTGAGTCGATATATGTCGATCTGAGCACAGCTGGGCCACGTATATACAGCATGGGGGTAGCTGTGATACCAGCCAGCTGCAACCCACGGCTATATAAGACCTACAGGCGATGTTCTTGAGTCGATATATGTCGATCTGAGCACAGCTGGGCCACGTATATACAGCATGGGGGTAGCTGTGATCCAGCCAGCTGCAACCCACGGCTATATAGGACCTACAGGCGATGTTCTTGAGTCGATGTATGTCGATCTGAGCACAGCTGGGCCCCGTATATACAGCATGGGGGTAGCTCTGATACCAGCCAGATGCAACCCACGGCCATATAGGACCTACAGGTGATGTTCTTGAGTGGATATATGTCGATCTGAGCACAGCTGGGCGCCGTATATACAGCATTGGGGTAACTCTGATACCAGCCAGATGCAACCCACGGCCATATAGGACCTACAGGCGATGTTCTTGAGTGGATATATGTCGATCTGAGCACAGCTGGGCGCCGTATATACAGCATGGGGGTAGCTCTGATACTAGCCAGATGCAACCCACGGCCATATAGGACCTAGAGGCGATGTTCTTGAGTCGATATATGTCGATCTGAGCACAGCTGGGCCACGTATATACAGCATGGGGGTAGCTGTGATACCAGCCAGCTGCAACCCACGGCAATATAGGACCTACAGGCGATGTTCTTGAGTCGATATATGTCGATCTGAGCACAGCTGGGCCCCGTATATACAGCATGGGGGTAGCTCTGATACCAGCCAGATGCAACCCACGGCCATATAGGACCTACAGGCGGTGTTCTTGAGTGGATATATGTCGATCTTAGCACAGCTGGGCGCCGTATATACAGCATGGGGGTAGCTCTGATACCAGCCAGATGCAACCCACGGCCATATAGGACCTACAGGCGATGTTCTTGAGTCGATATATCTCGATCTGTGCACAGCTGGGCCACGTATATACAGCATGGGGGTAGCTGTGATACCAGCCAGCTGCAACCCACGGCTCTATAGGACCTACAGGCGATGTTCTTGAGTGGATATATGTCGATCTGAGCACAGCTGGGCCCCGTATATACAGCATGGGGGTAGCTCTGATGCCAGCCAGATACAACCCACGGCCATATAGGACCTACAGGCGATGTTCTTGAGTGGATATATGTTTATCTGAGTACAGCTGGGCGCCGTATATACAGCATGGGGGTAGCTCTGATATCAGCCAGATGCAACCCACGGCCATATGGGACCTACAAGCGATGTTCTTGAGTCGATATATGTCGATCTGAGCACAGCTGGGCCACGTATTTACAGCATGGGGGTAGCTGTGATACCAGCAAGCTGCAACCCACGGCTATATAGGACCTACAGGCGATGTTCTTGAGTCGATATATGTCGATCTGAGCACAGCTGGGCCCCGTATATATAGCATGGGTGTAGCTCTGATACCAGCCAGATGCAACCCACGGCCATATAGGACCTACAGGCGATGTTCTTGAGTCGATATATGTCGATCTGAGCACAGCTGGCCCACGTATATGCAGCATGGGGGTAGCTGTGATACCAGCCAGCTGCAACCCACGGCTATATAGGACCTACAGGCGATGTTCTTGAGTCGATATATGTCGATCTGAGTACAGCTGGGCGCCGTATATAAAGCATGGGGGTAGCTCTGATATCAGCCAGATGCAACCCACGGCCATATGGGACCTACAAGCGATGTTCTTGAGTCGATATATGTCGATCTGAGCACAGCTGGGAAACGTATTTACAGCATGGGGGTAGCTGTGATACCAGCAAGCTGCAACCCACGGCTATATAGGACCTACAGGCGATGTCCTTGAGTTGATATATGTCGATCTGAGCACAGCTGGGCCCCGTATATACAGCATGGGGGTAGCTCTGATACCAGCCAGATGCAACCCACGGCCATATAGGACCTACAGGCGATGTTCTTGAGTGGATATATGTCGAACTGAGCATAGCTGGGCGCCGTATATACAGCATGGGGGTAGCTCTGATACCAGTCAGATGCAACCCACGGCCATATAGGACCTACAGGCGATGTTCTTGAGTCGATATATGTCGATCTGAGAACAGCTGGGCCACGTATATACAGCATGGGGGTAGCTGTGATACCAGCCAGCTGCAACCCACGGTTATATAGGACATACAGGCGATGTTCTTGAGTCGATATATGTCGATCTGAGCACAGCTGGGCCCCGTATTACAGCATGGGGGTAGCTCTGATACCAGCCAGATGCAACCCACGGCCATATAGGACCTACAGGCGATGTTTTTCAGAAAATATATGTCGATCTGAGCACAGCTGGGCACCGTATATACAGCATGGGGGTAGCTATCATACCAGCCAGATGCAACCCACGGCCATATAGGACCTATAGGCGATGTTCTTGAGTCGATATATGTCGAACTGAGCACAGTTGGCCCCGTATATACAGCATGGGGGTAGCTCTGATACCAGCCAGATGCAACCCACGGCCATATAGGACCTACAGGCGATGTTCTTGAGTCGATATATGTCGATCTGAGCACAGCTGGGCCCCATATATACAGCATGGGGGTAGCTCTGATACCAGCCAGATGCAACCCACGGCCATATAGGACCTACAGGCGGTGTTCTTGAGTGGATATATGTCGATCTGAGCACAGCTGGGCGCCGTATATACAGCATGGGGGTAGCTCTGATACCAGCCAGATGCAACCCACGGCCATATAGGACCTACAGGCGATGTTCTTGAGTCGATATATCTCGATCTGAGCACAGCTGGGCCACGTATATACAGCATGGGGGTAGCTGTGATACCAGCCAGCTGCAACCCACGGCTATATAGGACCTACAGGCGATGTTCTTGAGTCGATATATGTCGATCTGAGCACAGCTGGGCCCCGTATATACAGCATGGGGGTAGCTCTGATACCAGCCAGATGCAACCCACGGCCATATAGGACCTACAGGCGATGTTCTTGAGTGGATATATGTCGATCTGAGCACAGCTGGGCGCCGTATATACAGCATGGGGGTAGCTATGATACCAGCCAGATGCAACCCACGGCCATATAGGACCTGCAGGCGATGTTCTTGAGTCGATATATGTCGATCTGTGCACAGCTGGGCCACGTATATACAGCATGGGGGTAGCTGTGATACCATCCAGCTGCAACCCACGGCTATATAGGACCTACAGGCGATGTTCTTGAGTCGATATATGTCGATCTGAGCACAGCTGGGCCACGTATTTACAGCATGGGGGTAGCTGTGATACCAGCAAGCTGCAACCCACGGCTATATAGGACCTACAGGTGATGTTCTTGAGTCGATATATGTCGATCTGAGCACAGCTGGGCCCCGTATATATAGCATGGGTGTAGCTCTGATACCTGCCAGATGCAACTCACGGCCATATAGGATCTACAGGCGATGTTCTTGAGTCGATATATGTCGATCTGAGCACAGCTGGCCCACGTATATGCAGCATGGGGGTAGCTGTGATACCAGCCAGCTGCAACCCACGGCTATATAGGACCTACAGGCGATGTTCTTGAGTCGATATATGTCGATCTGAGCACAGCTGGGTCCCGTATATACAGCATGGGGGTAGCTCTGATACCAGCCAGATGCAACCCACGGCCATATAGGACCTACAGGCGATGTTCTTGAGTGGATATATGTCGATCTGAGCACAGCTGGGCGCCGTATATACAGCATGGGGGTAACTCTGATACCAGCCAGATGCAACCCACGGCCATATAGGACCTACAGGCGATGTTCTTCAGTGGATATATGTCGATCTGAGCACAGCTGGGCGCCGTATATACAGCATGGGGGTAGCTCTGATACCAGCCAGATGCAACCCACGGCCATATAGGACCTGCAGGCGATGTTCTTGAGTCGATATATGTCGATCTGAGCACAGCTGGGCCACGTATATACAGCATGGGGGTAGCTGTGATACCATCCAGCTGCAACCCACGGCTATATAGGACCTACAGGCGATGTTCTTGAGTCGATATATGTCGATCTGAGCACAGCTGGGCCACGTATATACAGCATTGGGGTAGCTGTGATACCAGCCAGCTGCAACCCACGGCTATATAGGACCTACAGGCGATGTTCTTGAGTCGATATATGTCGATCTGAGCACAGCTGGGCCACGTATATACAGCATGGGGGTAGCTGTGATACCAGCCAGCTGCAACCCACGGCTATATAAGACCTACAGGCGATGTTCTTGAGTCGATATATGTCGATCTGAGCACAGCTGGGCCACGTATATACAGCATGGGGGTAGCTGTGATCCAGCCAGCTGCAACCCACGGCTATATAGGACCTACAGGCGATGTTCTTGAGTCGATGTATGTCGATCTGAGCACAGCTGGACCCCGTATATACAGCATGGGGGTAGCTCTGATACCAGCCAGATGCAACCCACGGCCATATAGGACCTACAGGCGATGTTCTTGAGTGGATATATGTCGATCTGAGCACAGCTGGGCGCCGTATATACAGCATGGGGGTAGCTCTGATACCAGCCAGATGCAACCCACGGCCATATAGGACCTAGAGGCGATGTTCTTGAATCGAACATATCGATCTGAGCACAGCTGGGCCACGTATATACAGCATGGGGGTAGCTGTGATACCAGCCAGCTGCAACCCACGGCTATATAGGACCTACACGCGCTGTTCTTGAGTGGATATATGTCGAACTGAGGACAGCTGGGCGCCGTATATACAGCATCTGATACCAGCCAGATGCAACCCACGGCCATATAGGACCTAGAGGCGATGTTCTTCAGTCGATATATGTCGATCTGAGCACAGCTGGGCCACGTATATACAGCATGGGTGTAGCTGTGATACCAGCCACCTGCAACCCACGGCTATATAGGACCTACAGGCGATGTTCTTGAATCAATATATATCGATCTGAGCACAGCTGGGCCACGTATATACAGCATGGGGGTAGCTCTGATACCAGCCAGATGCAACCCACGGCCATATAGGACCTACAGGCGATGTTCTTGAGTAGACATATGTCGATCTGAGCACAGCTGGGCGCCGTATATACAGCATGGGGGTAGATCTAATACAAGCCAGATGCAACCCACGGCCATATAGGACCTACAGGCGATGTTCTTGAGTCGATATATGTCGATCTGAGCACAGCTGGGCCACGTATATACAGCATGGGGGTAGCTGTATTACCAGCCAGCTGCAACCCACGGCTATATAGGATCTACAGGCGATGTTCTTGAGTCGATATATGTCGATCTGAGCACAGCTGGGCGGCGTATATACAGCATGGGGGTAGCTCTGATACCAGCCAGATGCAACCCACGGCCATATAGGACATACAGGCGATGTTCTTGAGTCGATATGTGTCGATCTGAGAACAGCTGGGCTACGTATATACAGCATGGGGATAGCTGTGATACCAGCCAGCTGCAATCCACGGCTATATAGGACCTACAGGCGATGTTCTTGAGTCGATATATGTCGAACTGAGAACAGCTGGGCCCCGTATATACAGCATGGGGGTAGCTTTGATACCAGCCACATGCTACCCACGGCCATATAGGACCTACAGGCGATGTTCTTGAGTGGATATATGTCGATCTGAGCACAGCTGGGCGCCGTATATACAACATGGGGGTAGCTCTGATACCAGCCAGATGCAACCCACGGCCATATAGGACCTACAGGCGATGTTCTTGAGTCGATATATCTCGATCTGAGCACAGCTGGGCCACGTATATACAGCATGGGGTAGCTGTGATACCAGCCAGCTGCAACCCACGGCTATATAGGACCTACAGGCGATGTTCTTGAGTCGATATATGTCGATCTGAGCACAGCTGGGCCCCGTATATACAGCATGGGGATAGCTCTGATACCAGCCAGATGCAACCCACGGCCATATAGGACCTACAGGCGATGTTCTTGAGTCGATATATGTCGATCTGAGCACAGCTGGCCCACGTATATGCAGCATGGGGGTAGCTGTGATACCAGCCAGCTGCAACCCACGGCTATATAGGACCTACAGGCGATGTTCTTGAGTCGATATATGTCGATCTGAGCACAGCTGGGTCCCGTATATACAGCATGGGGGTAGCTCTGATACCAGCCAGATGCAACCCACGGCCACATAGGACCTACAGGCGATGTTCTTGAGTGGATATATGTCGATCTGAGCACAGCTGGGCGCCGTATATACAGCATGGGGGTAACTCTGATACCAGCCAGATGCAACCCACGGCCATATAGGACCTACAGGCGATGTTCTTGAGTGGATATATGTCGATCTGAGCACAGCTGGGCGCCGTATATACAGCATGGGGGTAGCTCTGATACCAGCCAGATGCAACCCACGGCCATATAGGACCTGCAGGCGATGTTCTTGAGTCGATATATGTCGATCTGAGCACAGCTGGGCCACGTCTATACAGCATGGGGGTAGCTGTGATACCATCCAGCTGCAACCCACGGCTATATAGGACCTACAGGCGATGTTCTTGAGTCGATATATGTCGATCTGAGCTCAGCTGGGCCACGTATATACAGCATTGGGGTAGCTGTGATACCAGCCAGCTGCAACCCACGGCTATATAGGACCTACAGGCGATGTTCTTGAGTGGATATATGTCGAACTGAGCATAGCTGGGCGCCGTATATACAGCATGGGGGTAGCTCTGATACCAGTCAGATGCAACCCACGGCCATATAGGACCTACAGGCGATGTTCTTGAGTCGATATATGTCGATCTGAGAACAGCTGGGCCACGTATATACAGCATGGGGGTAGCTGTGATACCAGCCAGCTGCAACCCACGGTTATATAGGACATACAGGCGATGTTCTTGAGTCGATATATGTCGATCTGAGCACAGCTGGGCCCCGTATTACAGCATGGGGGTAGCTCTGATACCAGCCAGATGCAACCCACGGCCATATAGGACCTACAGGCGATGTTCTTCAGTAAATATATGTCGATCTGAGCACAGCTGGGCACCGTATATACAGCATGGGGGTAGCTATCATACCAGCCAGATGCAACCCACGGCCATATAGGACCTATAGGCGATGTTCTTGAGTCGATATATGTCGAACTGAGCACAGTTGGGCCCCGTATATACAGCATGGGGGTAGCTCTGATACCAGCCAGATGCAACCCACGGCCATATAGGACCTACAGGCGATGTTCTTGAGTGGATATATGTCGATCTGAGCACAGCTGGGCGCCGTATATACAGCATGGGGGTAGCTCTGATACCAGCCAGATGCAACCCACGGCCATATAGGACCTACAGGCGATGTTTTTGAGTCGATATATGTCGATCTGAGCACAGCTGGGCCACGTATATACAGCATGGGGGTAGCTGTGATACCAGCCAGCTGCAACCCACGGCTATATAGGACCTACAGTCGATGTTCTTAAGTCGATATATGTCGATCTGAGCACAGCTGGGTCCCGTATATACAGCATAGGGGTAGCTCTGATACAAGCCAGATGCAACCCACGGCCATATAGGACCTACAGGCGATGTTCTTGAGTCGATATATGTCGATCTGAGCACAGCTGGGCCCCGTATATACAGCATGGGGGTAGCTCTGATACCAGCCACATGCAACCCACGGCCATATAGGACCTACAGGCGATGTTCTTGAATCGAACATATCGATCTGAGCACAGCTGGGCCACGTATATACAGCATGGGGGTAGCTGTGATACCAGCCAGCTGCAACCCACGGCTATATAGGACCTACAGGCGATGTTCTTGAGTGGATATATGTCGATCCGAGCACAGCTGGCCGCCGTACATACAGCATCTGATACCAGCCAGATGCAACCCACGGCCATATAGGACCTAGAGGCGATGTTCTTCAGTCGATATATGTCGATCTGAGCACAGCTGGGCCACGTATATACAGCATGGGGGTAGCTGTGATACCAGCCACCTGCAACTCACGGCTATATAGGACCTACAGGCGATGTTCTTGAATCAATATATATATATATCGATCTGAGCACAGCTGGGCCACGTATATACAGCATGGGGGTAGCTCTGATACCAGCCAGATGCAACCCACGGCCATATAGGACCTACAGGCGATGTTCTTGAATCGATATATGTCGATCTGAGCACAGCTGGGCCACGTATATACAGCATGGGGGTAGCTGTGATACCAGCCAGCTGCAACCCACAGCTATATAGGACCTACAGGCGATGTTCTTGAGTCGATATATGTCGATCTGAGCACAGCTGGGCCCCGTATATACAGCATGGGGGTAGCTCTGATACCAGCCAGATGCAACCCACGGCCATATAGGACCTACAGGCGATGTTCTTGAGTGGATATATGTCGAACTGAGCATAGCTGGGCGCCGTATATACAGCATGGGGGTAGCTCTGATACCAGTCAGATGCAACCCACGGCCATATAGGACCTACAGGCGATGTTCTTGAGTCGATATATGTCGATCTGAGAACAGCTGGGCCACGTATATACAGCATGGGGGTAGCTGTGATACCAGCCAGCTGCAACCCACGGTTATATAGGACATACAGGCGATGTTCTTGAGTCGATATATGTCGATCTGAGCACAGCTGGGCCCCGTATTACAGCATGGGGGTAGCTCTGATACCAGCCAGATGCAACCCACGGCCATATAGGACCTACAGGCGATGTTTTTCAGAAAATATATGTCGATCTGAGCACAGCTGGGCACCGTATATACAGCATGGGGGTAGCTATCATACCAGCCAGATGCAACCCACGGCCATATAGGACCTACAGGCGATGTTCTTGAGTCGATATATCTCGATCTGTGCACAGCTGGGCCACGTATATACAGCATGGGGGTAGCTGTGATACCAGCCAGCTGCAACCCACGGCTATATAGGACCTACAGGCGATGTTCTTGAGTGGATATATGTCGATCTGAGCACAGCTGGGCCCCGTATATACAGCATGGGGGTAGCTCTGATGCCAGCCAGATGCAACCCACGGCCATATAGGACCTACAGGCGATGTTCTTGAGTGGATATATGTCGATCTGAGTACAGCTGGGCGCCGTATATACAGCATGGGGGTAGCTCTGATATCAGCCAGATGCAACCCACGGCCATATGGGACCTACAAGCGATGTTCTTGAGTCGATATATGTCGATCTGAGCACAGCTGGGCCACGTATTTACAGCATGGGGGTAGCTGTGATACCAGCAAGCTGCAACCCACGGCTATATAGGACCTACAGGCGATGTTCTTGAGTCGATATATGTCGATCTGAGCACAGCTGGGCCCCGTATATATAGCATGGGTGTAGCTCTGATACCAGCCAGATGCAACCCACGGCCATATAGGACCTACAGGCGATGTTCTTGAGTCGATATATGTCGATCTGAGCATAGCTGGCCCACGTATATGCAGCATGGGGGTAGCTGTGATACCAGCCAGCTGCAACCCACGGCTATATAGGACCTACAGGCGATGTTCTTGAGTCGATATATGTCGATCTGAGTACAGCTGGGCGCCGTATATAAAGCATGGGGGTAGCTCTGATATCAGCCAGATGCAACCCACGGCCATATGGGACCTACAAGCGATGTTCTTGAGTCGATATATGTCGATCTGAGCACAGCTGGGAAACGTATTTACAGCATGGGGGTAGCTGTGATACCAGCAAGCTGCAACCCACGGCTATATAGGACCTACAGGCGATGTTCTTGAGTTGATATATGTCGATCTGAGCAGAGCTGGGACCCGAATATACAGCATGGTAGTAGCTCTGATACCAGCCAGATGCAACCCACGGCCATATAGGACCTACAGGCGATGTTCTTGAGTGGATATATGTCGATCTGAGCACAGCTGGGCGCCGTATATACAGCATGGGGGTAGCTATGATACCAGCCAGATGCAACCCACGGCCATATAGGACCTGCAGGCGATGTTCTTGAGTCGATATATGTCGATCTGTGCACAGCTGGGCCACGTATATACAGCATGGGGGTAGCTGTGATACCAGCCAGCTGCAACCCACGGCTATATAGGACCTACAGGCGATGTTCTTGAGTCGATATATGTCGATCTGAGCACAGCTGGGCCCCGTATATACAGCATGGTGGTAGCTCTGATACCAGCCAGATGCAACCCACGGCCATATAGGACCTACAGGCGATGTTCTTGAGTGGATATATGTCGAACTGAGCATAGCTGGGCGCCGTATATACAGCATGGGGGTAGCTCTGATACCAGTCAGATGCAACCCACGGCCATATAGGACCTACAGGCGATGTTCTTGAGTCGATATATGTCGATCTGAGAACAGCTGGGCCACGTATATACAGCATGGGGGTAGCTGTGATACCAGCCAGCTGCAACCCACGGTTATATAGGACATACAGGCGATGTTCTTGAGTCGATATATGTCGATCTGAGCACAGCTGGGCCCCGTATTACAGCATGGGGGTAGCTCTGATACCAGCCAGATGCAACCCACGGCTATATAGGACCTACAGGCGATGTTCTTCAGTAAATATATGTCGATCTGAGCACAGCTGGGCACCGTATATACAGCATGGGGGTAGCTATCATACCAGCCAGATGCAACCCACGGCCATATAGGACCTATAGGCGATGTTCTTGAGTCGATATATGTCGAACTGAGCACAGCTGGGCCCCGTATATACAGCATGGGGGTAGCTCTGATACCAGCCAGATGCAACCCACGGCCATATAGGACCTACAGGCGATGTTCTTGAGTGGATATATGTCGATCTGAGCACAGCTGGGCGCCGTATATACAGCATGGGGGTAGCTCTGATACCAGCCAGATGCAACCCACGGCCATATAGGACCTACAGGCGATGTTCTTGAGTCGATATATGTCGATCTGAGCACAGCTGGGCCACGTATATACAGCATGGGGGTAGCTGTGATACCAGCCAGCTGCAACCCACGGCTATATAGGACCTACAGGCGATGTTCTTGAGTGGATATATGTCGATCCCAGCACAGCTGGCCGCCGTATATACAGCATCTGATACCAGCCAGATGCAACCCACGGCCATATAGGACCTAGAGGCGATGTTCTTGAGTGGATATATGTCGAACTGAGCACAGCTGGGCCCCGTATATACAGCATGGGGGTAGCTCTGATACCAGCCAGATGCAACCCACGGCCATATAGGACCTACAGGCGATGTTCTTGAGTGGATATATGTCGATCTGAGCACAGCTGGGCGCCGTATATACAGCATGGGGGTAGCTCTGATACCAGCCAGATGCAACCCACGGCCATATAGGACCTACAGGCGATGTTCTTAAGTCGATATATGTCGATCTGAGCACAGCTGGGTCCTGTATATACAGCATTGGGGTAGCTCTGATACAAGCCAGATGCAACCCACGGCCATATAGGACCTACAGGCGATGTTCTTGAGTGGATATATGTCGATCTGAGCACAGCTGGGCGCCGTATATACAGCATGGGGGTAGCTCTGATACCAGCCAGATGCAACCCACGGCCATATAGGACCTACAGGCGATGTTCTTGAGTCGATATATGTCGATCTGAGCACAGCTGGGCCCCGTATATACAGCATGGGGGTAGCTCTGATACCAGCCACATGCAACCCACGGCCATATAGGACCTACAGGCGATGTTCTTGAATCGAACATATCGATCTGAGCACAGCTGGGCCACGTATATACAGCATGGGGGTAGCTGTGATACCAGCCAGCTGCAACCCACGGCTATATAGGACCTACAGGCGATGTTCTTGAGTGGATATATGTCGATCCGAGCACAGCTGGCCGCCGTATATACAGCATCTGATACCAGCCAGATGCAACCCACGGCCATATAGGACCTAGAGGCGATGTTCTTCAGTCGATATATGTCGATCTGAGCACAGCTGGGTCACGTATATACAGCATGGGGGTAACTGTGATACCAGCCACCTGCAACCCACGGCTATATAGGACCTACAGGCGATGTTCTTGAATCAATATATATCGATCTGAGCACAGCTGGGCCACGTATATACAGCATGGGGGTAGCTCTGATACCAGCCAGATGCAACCCACGGCCATATAGGACCTACAGGCGATGTTCTTGAGTCGATATATGTCGATCTGAGCACAGCTGGACCACGTATATACAGCATGGAGGTAGCTGTGATACCAGCCAGCTGCAACCCACAGCTATATAAGACCTACAGGCGATGTTCTTGAGTCGATATATGTCGATCTGAGCACAGCTGGGCCCCGTATATACAGCATGGGGGTAGCTCTGATACCAGCCAGATGCAACCCACGGCCATATAGGACCTACAGGCGATGTTCTTGAATCGAACATATCGATCTGAGCACAGCTGGGCCACGTATATACAGCATGGGGGTAGCTGTGATACCAGCCAGCTGCAACCTACGGTTATATAGGACCTACAGGCGATGTTCTTGAGTGGATATATGTCGATCTGAGCACAGCTGGGCGCCATATATACAGCATCTGATACCAGCCAGATGCAACCCACGGCTATATAGGACCTAGAGGCGATGTTCTTCAGTCGATATATGTCGATCTGAGCACAGCTGGGCCACGTATATACAGCATGGGGGTAGCTGTGATACCAGCCACCTGCAACCCACGGCTATATAGGACCTACAGGCGATGTTCTTGAATCAATATATATATATCGATCTGAGCATAGCTGGGCCACGTATATACAGCATGGGGGTAGCTCTGATACCAGCCAGATGCAACCCACGGCCATATAGGACCTACAGGCGATGTTCTTGAGTAGATATATGTCGATCTGAGCACAGCTGGGCGCCGTATATACAGCATAAGGATAGCTCTAATACCAGCCAGATGCAACCCACGGCCATATAGGACCTACAGGCGATGTTCTTGAGTCGATATATGTCGATCTGAGCACAACTGGGCCACGTATATACAGCATGGGGGTAGCTGTGATACCAGCCAGCTGCAACTTACGGCTATATAGGACCTACAGGCGATGTTCTTGAGTTGATATATGTCGATCTGAGCACAGCTGGGACCCGTATATACAGCATGGGAGTAGCTCTGATACCAGCCAGATGCAACCCACGGCCATATAGTACCTACAGGCGATGTTCTTGAGTGGATATATGTCGATCTGAGCACAGCTGGGCGCCGTATATACAACATGGGGGTAGCTCTGATACCAGCCAGATGCAACCCACGGCCATATAGGACCTGCAGGCGATGTTCTAGAGTCGATATATGTCGATCTGAGCACAGCTGGGCCACGTATATACAGCATGGGGGTAGCTGTGATACCATCCAGCTGCAACCCACGGCTATATAGGACCTACAGGCGATGTTCTTGAGTCGATATATGTCGATCTGAGCACAGCTGGGCCACGTATATACAGCATTGGGGTAGCTGTGATACCAGCCAGCTGCAACCCACGGCTATATAGGACCTACAGGCGATGTTCTTGAGTCGATATATGTCGATCTGAGCACAGCTGGGCCACGTATATACAGCATGGGGGTAGCTGTGATACCAGCCAGCTGCAACCCACGGCTATATAAGACCTACAGGCGATGTTCTTGAGTCGATATATGTCGATCTGAGCACAGCTGGGCCACGTATATACAGCATGGGGGTAGCTGTGATCCAGCCAGCTGCAACCCACGGCTATATAGGACCTACAGGCGATGTTCTTGAGTCGATGTATGTCGATCTGAGCACAGCTGGGCCCCGTATATACAGCATGGGGGTAGCTCTGATACCAGCCAGATGCAACCCACGGCCATATAGGACCTACAGGTGATGTTCTTGAGTGGATATATGTCGATCTGAGCACAGCTGGGCGCCGTATATACAGCATTGGGGTAACTCTGATACCAGCCAGATGCAACCCACGGCCATATAGGACCTACAGGCGATGTTCTTGAGTGGATATATGTCGATCTGAGCACAGCTGGGCGCCGTATATACAGCATGGGGGTAGCTCTGATACTAGCCAGATGCAACCCACGGCCATATAGGACCTAGAGGCGATGTTCTTGAGTCGATATATGTCGATCTGAGCACAGCTGGGCCACGTATATACAGCATGGGGGTAGCTGTGATACCAGCCAGCTGCAACCCACGGCAATATAGGACCTACAGGCGATGTTCTTGAGTCGATATATGTCGATCTGAGCACAGCTGGGCCCCGTATATACAGCATGGGGGTAGCTCTGATACCAGCCAGATGCAACCCACGGCCATATAGGACCTACAGGCGGTGTTCTTGAGTGGATATATGTCGATCTTAGCACAGCTGGGCGCCGTATATACAGCATGGGGGTAGCTCTGATACCAGCCAGATGCAACCCACGGCCATATAGGACCTACAGGCGATGTTCTTGAGTCGATATATCTCGATCTGTGCACAGCTGGGCCACGTATATACAGCATGGGGGTAGCTGTGATACCAGCCAGCTGCAACCCACGGCTCTATAGGACCTACAGGCGATGTTCTTGAGTGGATATATGTCGATCTGAGCACAGCTGGGCCCCGTATATACAGCATGGGGGTAGCTCTGATGCCAGCCAGATACAACCCACGGCCATATAGGACCTACAGGCGATGTTCTTGAGTGGATATATGTTTATCTGAGTACAGCTGGGCGCCGTATATACAGCATGGGGGTAGCTCTGATATCAGCCAGATGCAACCCACGGCCATATGGGACCTACAAGCGATGTTCTTGAGTCGATATATGTCGATCTGAGCACAGCTGGGCCACGTATTTACAGCATGGGGGTAGCTGTGATACCAGCAAGCTGCAACCCACGGCTATATAGGACCTACAGGCGATGTTCTTGAGTCGATATATGTCGATCTGAGCACAGCTGGGCCCCGTATATATAGCATGGGTGTAGCTCTGATACCAGCCAGATGCAACCCACGGCCATATAGGACCTACAGGCGATGTTCTTGAGTCGATATATGTCGATCTGAGCACAGCTGGCCCACGTATATGCAGCATGGGGGTAGCTGTGATACCAGCCAGCTGCAACCCACGGCTATATAGGACCTACAGGCGATGTTCTTGAGTCGATATATGTCGATCTGAGTACAGCTGGGCGCCGTATATAAAGCATGGGGGTAGCTCTGATATCAGCCAGATGCAACCCACGGCCATATGGGACCTACAAGCGATGTTCTTGAGTCGATATATGTCGATCTGAGCACAGCTGGGAAACGTATTTACAGCATGGGGGTAGCTGTGATACCAGCAAGCTGCAACCCACGGCTATATAGGACCTACAGGCGATGTCCTTGAGTTGATATATGTCGATCTGAGCAGAGCTGGGACCCGAATATACAGCATGGTAGTAGCTCTGATACCAGCCAGATGCAACCCACGGCCATATAGGACCTACAGGCGATGTTCTTGAGTGGATATATGTCGATCTGAGCACAGCTGGGCGCCGTATATACAGCATGGGGGTAGCTATGATACCAGCCAGATGCAACCCACGGCCATATAGGACCTGCAGGCGATGTTCTTGAGTCGATATATGTCGATCTGTGCACAGCTGGGCCACGTATATACAGCATGGGGGTAGCTGTGATACCAGCCAGCTGCAACCCACGGCTATATAGGACCTACAGGCTATGTTCTTGAGTCGATATATGTCGATCTGAGCACAGCTGGGCCACGTATATACAGCATGGGGGTAGCTGTGATCCAGCCAGCTGCATCCCACGGATATATAGGACCTACAGGCGATGTTCTTGAGTCGATGTATGTCGATCTGAGCACAGCCGGGCCCCGTATATACAGCATGGGGGTAGCTCTGATACCAGCCAGATGCAACCCACGGCCATATAGGACCTACAGGCGATGTTCTTGAGTGGATATATGTCGATCTGAGCACAGCTGGGCGCCGTATATACAGGATGGGGGTAACTCTGATACCAGCCAGATGCAACCCACGGCCATATAGGACCTACAGGCGATGTTCTTTAGTGGATATATGTCGATCTGAGCACAGCTGGGCGCCGTATATACAGCATGGGGGGTAGCTCTGATACCAGCCAGATGCAACCCACGGCCATATAGGACCTACAGGCGATGTTCTTGAGTCGATATATGTCGATCTGAGCACAGCTGGGCCCCGTATATACAGCATGGGGGTAGCTCTGATACCAGCCAGATGCAACCCACGGCCATATAGGACCTACAGGCGGTGTTCTTGAGTGGATATATGTCGATCTGAGCACAGCTGGGCGCCGTATATACAGCATGGGGGTAGCTCTGATACCAGCCAGATGCAACCCACGGCCATATAGGACCTACAGGCGATGTTCTTGAGTCGATATATCTCGATCTGAGCACAGCTGGGCCACGTATATACAGCATGGGGGTAGCTGTGATACCAGCCAGCTGCAACCCACGGCTATATAGGACCTACAGGCGATGTTCTTGAGTCGATATATGTCGATCTGAGCACAGCTGGGCCCCGTATATACAGCATGGGGGTAGCTCTGATACCAGCCAGATGCAACCCACGGCCATATAGGACCTACAGGCGATGTTCTTGAGTGGATATATGTCGATCTGAGTACAGCTGGGCGCCGTATATACAGCATGGGGGTAGCTCTGATATCAGCCAGATGCAACCCACGGCCATATGGGACCTACAGGCGATGTTCTTGAATCGATATATGTCGATCTGAGCACAGCCGGGCGACGTATTTACAGCATGGGGGTAGCTGTGATACCAGCAAGCTGCAACCCACGGCTATATAGGGCCTACAGGCGATGTTCTTGAGTCGATATATGTCGATCTGAGCACAGCTGGACCCCGTATATATAGCATGGGTGTAGCTCTGATACCAGCCAGATGCAACTCACGGCCATATAGGATCTACTGGCGATGTTCCTGAGTGGATATATGTCGATCTGAGCACAGCTGGGCGCCGTATATACAGCATGGGGGTAGCTGTGATACCAGCCAGCTGCAACCCACGGCTATATAGGACCTACAGGCGATGTTCTTGAGTCGATATATGTCGATCTGAGCACAGCTGGGCGCCGTATATACAGGATGGGGGTAACTCTGATACCAGCCAGATGCAACCGACGGCCATATAGGACCTACAGGCGATGTTCTTGAGTCGATATATGTCGATCTGAGCACAGCTGGCCCACGTATATGCAGCATGGGGGTAGCTGTGATACCAGCCAGCTGCAACCCACGGCTATATAGGACCTACAGGCGATGTTCTTGAGTCGATATATGTCGATCTGAGTACAGCTGGGCGCCGTATATAAAGCATGGGGGTAGCTCTGATATCAGCCAGATGCAACCCACGGCCATATGGGACCTACAAGCGATGTTCTTGAGTCGATATATGTCGATCTGAGCACAGCTGGGCCACGTATTTACAGCATGGGGGTAGCTGTGATACCAGCAAGCTGCAACCCACGGCTATATAGGACCTACAGGCGATGTTCTTGAGTTGATATATGTCGATCTGAGCACAGCTGGGACCCGTATATACAGCATGGTAGTAGCTCTGATACCAGCCAGATGCAACCCACGGCCATATAGGACCTACAGGCGACGTTCTTGAGTCGATATATGTCGATCTGAGCACAGTTGGGCCCCGTATATACAGCATGGGGGTAGCTCTGATACCAGCCAGATGCAACCCACGGCTATATAGGACCTACAGGCGATGTTCTTGAGTCGATATATGTCGATCTGAGCACACCTGGGCCACGTATATACAGCATGGGGGTAGCTGTGATACCAGCCAGCTGCAACCCACAGCTATATAGGACCTACAGGCGATGTTCTTGAGTCGATATATGTCGATCTGAGCACAGCTGGGCCCCGTATATACAGCATGGGGGTAGCTCTGATACCAGCCAGATGCAACCCACGACCATATAGGACCTACAGGCGATGTTACTGAGTAGATATATGTCGATCTGAGCACAGCTGGGCGCCGTATATACAGCATGGGGGTAGCTCTGATACCAGCCAGCTGCAACCCACAGCTATATAGGACCTACAGGCCATGTTTTTGAGTCGATATATGTCGATCTGAGCACAGCTGGGCCCCGTATATACAGCATGTGGGTAGCTCTGATACCAGCCAGATGCAACCCACGGCCATATAGGACCTACAGGCGACGTTCTTGAGTCGATATATGTCGATCTGAGCACAGTTGGGCCCCGTATATACAGCATGGGGGTAGCTCTGATACCAGCCAGATGCAACCCACAACTATATAGGACCTACAGGCGATGTTCTTGAGTCGATATATGTCGATCTGAGCACACCTGGGCCACGTATATACAGCATGGGGGTAGCTGTGATACCAGCCAGCTGCAACCCACAGCTATATAGGACCTACAGGCGATGTTCTTGAGTCGATATATGTCGATCTGAGCACAGCTGGGCCCCGTATATACAGCATGGCGATGTTCTTGAGTGGATATATGTCGAACTGAGCATAGCTTGGCGCCGTATATACAGCATGGGGGTAGCTCTGATACCAGCCAGATGCAACCCACGGCCATATAGGACCTACAGGCGATGTTCTTGAGTCGATATATGTCGAACTGAGCACAGCTGGGCCCCGTATATACAGCATGGGGGTAGCTCTGATACCAGCCAGATGCAACCCACGGCCATATAGGACCTACAGGCATTTGTTCTTCAGTGGATATATGTCGATCTGAGCACAGCTGGGCACCGTATATACAATATGGGGGTAGCTCTGATACCAGCCAGATGCAACCCACGGCCATATCGGACCTATAGGCGATGTTCTTGTGTCGATATATGTCGAACTGAGCACAGCTGGGCCCCGTATATACAGCATGGGGGTAGCTCTGATACCAGCCAGATGCAACCCACGGCCATATAGGACCTACAGGCGATGTTCTAGAGTGGATATATGTCGATTTGAGCACAGCTGGGCGCCGTATATACAGCATGGGTGTAGCTCTGATACCAGCCAGATGCAACCCACGGCCATATAGGACCTACAGGCGATGTTCTTGAGTCGATATATGTCGATCTGAGCACAGCTGGGCCACGTATATACAGCATAGGGGTAGCTGTGATCCAGCCAGCTGCAACCCACGGCTATATAGGACCTACAGGCGATGTTCTTCAGTCGATATATGTCGATATGAGCACAGCTGGGTCCCGTATATACAGCATAGGGGTAGCTCTGATACCAGCCAGATGCAACCCACGGCCATATAGGACCTACAGGCGATGTTCTTGAGTGGATATATGTCGATATGAGCACAGCTGGGCGCCGTATATACAGCATATGGGTAGCTCTGATACCAGCCAGATGCAACCCACGGCCATATAGGACCTACAGGCGATGTTCTTGAGTCGATATATGTCGATCTGAGCACAGCTGGGCCCCGTATATACAGCATGGGGGTAGCTCTGATACCAGCCAGATGCAACCCACGGCCATATAGGACCTACAGGCGATGTTCTTGAGTCGAACATATCGATCTGAGCACAGCTGGGCCACGTATATACAGCATGGGGGTAGCTGTGATACCAGCCAGCTGCAACCCACGGCTATATAGGACCTACATGCGATGTTCTTGAGTGGATATATGTCGATCTGAGCACAGCTGGGCGCCGTATATACAGCATCTGATACCAGCCAGATGCAACCCACGGCCATATAGGACCTAGAGGCGATGTTCTTCAGTCGATATATGTCGATCTGAGCACAGCTGGGCCACGTATATACAGCATGGGGGTAGCTGTGATACCAGCCACCTGCAACTCACGGCTATATAGGACCTACAGGCGATGTTCTTGAATCAATATATATATATATCGATCTGAGCACAGCTGGGCCACGTATATACAGCATGGGGGTAGCTCTGATACCAGCCAGATGCAACCCACGGCCATATAGGACCTACAGGCGATGTTCTTGAGTCGATATATGTCGATCTGAGCACAGCTGGGCCACGTATATACAGCATGGGGGTAGCTGTGATACCAGCCAGCTGCAACCCACAGCTATATAGGACCTACAGGCGATGTTCTTGAGTCGATATATGTCGATCTGAGCACAGCTGGGCCCCGTATATACAGCATGGGGGTAGCTCTGATACCAGCCAGATGCAACCCACGGCCATATAGGACCTACAGGCGATGTTCTTGAGTGGATATATGTCGAACTGAGCATAGCTGGGCGCCGTATATACAGCATGGGGGTAGCTCTGATACCAGTCAGATGCAACCCACGGCCATATAGGACCTACAGGCGATGTTCTTGAGTCGATATATGTCGATCTGAGAACAGCTGGGCCACGTATATACAGCATGGGGGTAGCTGTGATACCAGCCAGCTGCAACCCACGGTTATATAGGACATACAGGCGATGTTCTTGAGTCGATATATGTCGATCTGAGCACAGCTGGGCCCCGTATTACAGCATGGGGGTAGCTCTGATACCAGCCAGATGCAACCCACGGCCATATAGGACCTACAGGCGATGTTTTTCAGAAAATATATGTCGATCTGAGCACAGCTGGGCACCGTATATACAGCATGGGGGTAGCTATCATACCAGCCAGATGCAACCCACGGCCATATAGGACCTATAGGCGATGTTCTTGAGTCGATATATGTCGAACTGAGCACAGTTGGCCCCGTATATACAGCATGGGGGTAGCTCTGATACCAGCCAGATGCAACCCACGGCCATATAGGACCTACAGGCGATGTTCTTGAGTCGATATATGTCGATCTGAGCACAGCTGGGCCCCATATATACAGCATGGGGGTAGCTCTGATACCAGCCAGATGCAACCCACGGCCATATAGGACCTACAGGCGGTGTTCTTGAGTGGATATATGTCGATCTGAGCACAGCTGGGCGCCGTATATACAGCATGGGGGTAGCTCTGATACCAGCCAGATGCAACCCACGGCCATATAGGACCTACAGGCGATGTTCTTGAGTCGATATATCTCGATCTGAGCACAGCTGGGCCACGTATATACAGCATGGGGGTAGCTGTGATACCAGCCAGCTGCAACCCACGGCTATATAGGACCTACAGGCGATGTTCTTGAGTCGATATATGTCGATCTGAGCACAGCTGGGCCCCGTATATACAGCATGGGGGTAGCTCTGATACCAGCCAGATGCAACCCACGGCCATATAGGACCTACAGGCGATGTTCTTGAGTGGATATATGTCGATCTGAGCACAGCTGGGCGCCGTATATACAGCATGGGGGTAGCTATGATACCAGCCAGATGCAACCCACGGCCATATAGGACCTGCAGGCGATGTTCTTGAGTCGATATATGTCGATCTGTGCACAGCTGGGCCACGTATATACAGCATGGGGGTAGCTGTGATACCATCCAGCTGCAACCCACGGCTATATAGGACCTACAGGCGATGTTCTTGAGTCGATATATGTCGATCTGAGCACAGCTGGGCCACGTATTTACAGCATGGGGGTAGCTGTGATACCAGCAAGCTGCAACCCACGGCTATATAGGACCTACAGGTGATGTTCTTGAGTCGATATATGTCGATCTGAGCACAGCTGGGCCCCGTATATATAGCATGGGTGTAGCTCTGATACCTGCCAGATGCAACTCACGGCCATATAGGATCTACAGGCGATGTTCTTGAGTCGATATATGTCGATCTGAGCACAGCTGGCCCACGTATATGCAGCATGGGGGTAGCTGTGATACCAGCCAGCTGCAACCCACGGCTATATAGGACCTACAGGCGATGTTCTTGAGTCGATATATGTCGATCTGAGCACAGCTGGGTCCCGTATATACAGCATGGGGGTAGCTCTGATACCAGCCAGATGCAACCCACGGCCATATAGGACCTACAGGCGATGTTCTTGAGTGGATATATGTCGATCTGAGCACAGCTGGGCGCCGTATATACAGCATGGGGGTAACTCTGATACCAGCCAGATGCAACCCACGGCCATATAGGACCTACAGGCGATGTTCTTCAGTGGATATATGTCGATCTGAGCACAGCTGGGCGCCGTATATACAGCATGGGGGTAGCTCTGATACCAGCCAGATGCAACCCACGGCCATATAGGACCTGCAGGCGATGTTCTTGAGTCGATATATGTCGATCAGAGCACAGCTGGGCCACGTATATACAGCATGGGGGTAGCTGTGATACCATCCAGCTGCAACCCACGGCTATATAGGACCTACAGGCGATGTTCTTGAGTCGATATATGTCGATCTGAGCACAGCTGGGCCACGTATATACAGCATTGGGGTAGCTGTGATACCAGCCAGCTGCAACCCACGGCTATATAGGACCTACAGGCGATGTTCTTGAGTCGATATATGTCGATCTGAGCACAGCTGGGCCACGTATATACAGCATGGGGGTAGCTGTGATACCAGCCAGCTGCAACCCACGGCTATATAAGACCTACAGGCGATGTTCTTGAGTCGATATATGTCGATCTGAGCACAGCTGGGCCACGTATATACAGCATGGGGGTAGCTGTGATCCAGCCAGCTGCAACCCACGGCTATATAGGACCTACAGGCGATGTTCTTGAGTCGATGTATGTCGATCTGAGCACAGCTGGACCCCGTATATACAGCATGGGGGTAGCTCTGATACCAGCCAGATGCAACCCACGGCCATATAGGACCTACAGGCGATGTTCTTGAGTGGATATATGTCGATCTGAGCACAGCTGGGCGCCGTATATACAGCATGGGGGTAGCTCTGATACCAGCCAGATGCAACCCACGGCCATATAGGACCTAGAGGCGATGTTCTTGAATCGAACATATCGATCTGAGCACAGCTGGGCCACGTATATACAGCATGGGGGTAGCTGTGATACCAGCCAGCTGCAACCCACGGCTATATAGGACCTACAGGCGCTGTTCTTGAGTGGATATATGTCGAACTGAGGACAGCTGGGCGCCGTATATACAGCATCTGATACCAGCCAGATGCAACCCACGGCCATATAGGACCTAGAGGCGATGTTCTTCAGTCGATATATGTCGATCTGAGCACAGCTGGGCCACGTATATACAGCATGGGTGTAGCTGTGATACCAGCCACCTGCAACCCACGGCTATATAGGACCTACAGGCGATGTTCTTGAATCAATATATATCGATCTGAGCACAGCTGGGCCACGTATATACAGCATGGGGGTAGCTCTGATACCAGCCAGATGCAACCCACGGCCATATAGGACCTACAGGCGATGTTCTTGAGTAGACATATGTCGATCTGAGCACAGCTGGGCGCCGTATATACAGCATGGGGGTAGATCTAATACAAGCCAGATGCAACCCACGGCCATATAGGACCTACAGGCGATGTTCTTGAGTCGATATATGTCGATCTGAGCACAGCTGGGCCACGTATATACAGCATGGGGGTAGCTGTATTACCAGCCAGCTGCAACCCACGGCTATATAGGATCTACAGGCGATGTTCTTGAGTCGATATATGTCGATCTGAGCACAGCTGGGCGGCGTATATACAGCATGGGGGTAGCTCTGATACCAGCCAGATGCAACCCACGGCCATATAGGACATACAGGCGATGTTCTTGAGTCGATATGTGTCGATCTGAGAACAGCTGGGCTACGTATATACAGCATGGGGATAGCTGTGATACCAGCCAGCTGCAATCCACGGCTATATAGGACCTACAGGCGATGTTCTTGAGTCGATATATGTCGAACTGAGAACAGCTGGGCCCCGTATATACAGCATGGGGGTAGCTCTGATACCAGCCACATGCTACCCACGGCCATATAGGACCTACAGGCGATGTTCTTGAGTGGATATATGTCGATCTGAGCACAGCTGGGCGCCGTATATACAACATGGGGGTAGCTCTGATACCAGCCAGATGCAACCCACGGCCATATAGGACCTACAGGCGATGTTCTTGAGTCGATATATCTCGATCTGAGCACAGCTGGGCCACGTATATACAGCATGGGGTAGCTGTGATACCAGCCAGCTGCAACCCACGGCTATATAGGACCTACAGGCGATGTTCTTGAGTCGATATATGTCGATCTGAGCACAGCTGGGCCCCGTATATACAGCATGGGGATAGCTCTGATACCAGCCAGATGCAACCCACGGCCATATAGGACCTACAGGCGATGTTCTTGAGTCGATATATGTCGATCTGAGCACAGCTGGCCCACGTATATGCAGCATGGGGGTAGCTGTGATACCAGCCAGCTGCAACCCACGGCTATATAGGACCTACAGGCGATGTTCTTGAGTCGATATATGTCGATCTGAGCACAGCTGGGTCCCGTATATACAGCATGGGGGTAGCTCTGATACCAGCCAGATGCAACCCACGGCCACATAGGACCTACAGGCGATGTTCTTGAGTGGATATATGTCGATCTGAGCACAGCTGGGCGCCGTATATACAGCATGGGGGTAACTCTGATACCAGCCAGATGCAACCCACGGCCATATAGGACCTACAGGCGATGTTCTTGAGTGGATATATGTCGATCTGAGCACAGCTGGGCGCCGTATATACAGCATGGGGGTAGCTCTGATACCAGCCAGATGCAACCCACGGCCATATAGGACCTGCAGGCGATGTTCTTGAGTCGATATATGTCGATCTGAGCACAGCTGGGCCACGTCTATACAGCATGGGGGTAGCTGTGATACCATCCAGCTGCAACCCACGGCTATATAGGACCTACAGGCGATGTTCTTGAGTCGATATATGTCGATCTGAGCTCAGCTGGGCCACGTATATACAGCATTGGGGTAGCTGTGATACCAGCCAGCTGCAACCCACGGCTATATAGGACCTACAGGCGATGTTCTTGAGTGGATATATGTCGAACTGAGCATAGCTGGGCGCCGTATATACAGCATGGGGGTAGCTCTGATACCAGTCAGATGCAACCCACGGCCATATAGGACCTACAGGCGATGTTCTTGAGTCGATATATGTCGATCTGAGAACAGCTGGGCCACGTATATACAGCATGGGGGTAGCTGTGATACCAGCCAGCTGCAACCCACGGTTATATAGGACATACAGGCGATGTTCTTGAGTCGATATATGTCGATCTGAGCACAGCTGGGCCCCGTATTACAGCATGGGGGTAGCTCTGATACCAGCCAGATGCAACCCACGGCCATATAGGACCTACAGGCGATGTTCTTCAGTAAATATATGTCGATCTGAGCACAGCTGGGCACCGTATATACAGCATGGGGGTAGCTATCATACCAGCCAGATGCAACCCACGGCCATATAAGACCTATAGGCGATGTTCTTGAGTCGATATATGTCGAACTGAGCACAGTTGGGCCCCGTATATACAGCATGGGGGTAGCTCTGATACCAGCCAGATGCAACCCACGGCCATATAGGACCTACAGGCGATGTTCTTGAGTGGATATATGTCGATCTGAGCACAGCTGGGCGCCGTATATACAGCATGGGGGTAGCTCTGATACCAGCCAGATGCAACCCACGGCCATATAGGACCTACAGGCGATGTTTTTGAGTCGATATATGTCGATCTGAGCACAGCTGGGCCACGTATATACAGCATGGGGGTAGCTGTGATACCAGCCAGCTGCAACCCACGGCTATATAGGACCTACAGTCGATGTTCTTAAGTCGATATATGTCGATCTGAGCACAGCTGGGTCCCGTATATACAGCATAGGGGTAGCTCTGATACAAGCCAGATGCAACCCACGGCCATATAGGACCTACAGGCGATGTTCTTGAGTCGATATATGTCGATCTGAGCACAGCTGGGCCCCGTATATACAGCATGGGGGTAGCTCTGATACCAGCCACATGCAACCCACGGCCATATAGGACCTACAGGCGATGTTCTTGAATCGAACATATCGATCTGAGCACAGCTGGGCCACGTATATACAGCATGGGGGTAGCTGTGATACCAGCCAGCTGCAACCCACGGCTATATAGGACCTACAGGCGATGTTCTTGAGTGGATATATGTCGATCCGAGCACAGCTGGCCGCCGTACATACAGCATCTGATACCAGCCAGATGCAACCCACGGCCATATAGGACCTAGAGGCGATGTTCTTCAGTCGATATATGTCGATCTGAGCACAGCTGGGTCACGTATATACAGCATGGAGGTAGCTGTCATACCAGCCACCTGCAACCCACGGCTATATAGGACCTACAGGCGATGTTCTTGAATCAATATATATCGATCTGAGCACAGCTGGGCCACGTATATACAGCATGGGGGTAGCTCTGATACCAGCCAGATGCAACCCACGGCCATATAGGACATACAGGCGATGTTCTTGAGTCGATATATGTCGATCTGAGCACAGCTGGACCACGTATATACAGCATGGAGGTAGCTGTGATACCAGCCAGCTGCAACCCACAGCTATATAGGACCTACAGGCGATGTTCTTGAGTCGATATATGTCGATCTGAGCACAGCTGGGCCCCGTATATACAGCATGGAGGTAGCTCTGATACCAGCCAGATGCAACCCACGGCCATATAGGACCTACAGGCGATGTTCTTGAATCGAACATATCGATCTGAGCACAGCTGGGCCACGTATATACAGCATGGGGGTAGCTGTGATACCAGCCAGCTGCAACCTACGGTTATATAGGACCTACAGGCGATGTTCTTGAGTGGATATATGTCGATCTGAGCACAGCTGGGCGCTATATATACAGCATCTGATACCAGCCAGATGCAACCCACGGCCATATAGGACCTAGAGGCGATGTTCTTCAGTCGATATATGTCGATCTGAGCACAGCTGGGCCACGTATATACAGCATGGGGGTAGCTGTGATACCAGCCACCTGCAACCCACGGCTATATAGGACCTACAGGCGATGTTCTTGAATCAATATATATATATATATATCGATCTGAGCACAGCTGGGCCACGTATATACAGCATGGGGGTAGCTCTGATACCAGCCAGATGCAACCCACGGCCATATAGGACCTACAGGCGATGTTCTTGAGTAGATATATGTCGATCTGAGCACAGCTGGGCGCCGTATATACAGCATGGGGATAGCTCTAATACCAGCCAGATGCAACCCACGGCCATATAGGACCTACAGGCGATGTTCTTGAGTCGATATATGTCGATCTGAGCACAACTGGGCCACGTATATACAGCATGGGGGTAGCTGTGATACCAGCCAGCTGCAACTTACGGCTATATAGGACCTACAGGCGATGTTCTTGAGTTGATATATGTCGATCTGAGCACAGCTGGGACCCGTATATACAGCATGGGAGTAGCTCTGATACCAGCCAGATGCAACCCACGGCCATATAGTACCTGCAGGCGATGTTCTTGAGTGGATATATGTCGATCTGAGCACAGCTGGGCGCCGTATATACAACATGGGGGTAGCTCTGATACCAGCCAGATGCAACCCACGGCCATATAGGACCTGCAGGCGATGTTCTAGAGTCGATATATGTCGATCTGAGCACAGCTGGGCCACGTATATACAGAATGGGGGTAGCTGTGATACCATCCAGCTGCAACCCACGGCTATATAGGACCTACAGGCGATGTTCTTGAGTCGATATATGTCGATCTGAGCACAGCTGGGCCACGTATATACAGCATTGGGGTAGCTGTGATACCAGCCAGCTGCAACCCACGGCTATATAGGACCTACAGGCGATGTTCTTGAGTCGATATATGTCGATCTGAGCACAGCTGGGCCACGTATATACAGCATGGGGGTAGCTGTGATACCAGCCAGCTGCAACCCACGGCTATATAAGACCTACAGGCGATGTTCTTGAGTCGATATATGTCGATCTGAGCACAGCTGGGCCACGTATATACAGCATGGGGGTAGCTGTGATCCAGCCAGCTGCAACCCACGGCTATATAGGACCTACAGGCGATGTTCTTGAGTCGATGTATGTCGATCTGAGCACAGCTGGGCCCCGTATATACAGCATGGGGGTAGCTCTGATACCAGCCAGATGCAACCCACGGCCATATAGGACCTACAGGTGATGTTCTTGAGTGGATATATGTCGATCTGAGCACAGCTGGGCGCCGTATATACAGCATTGGGGTAACTCTGATAGCAGCCAGATGCAACCCACGGCCATATAGGACCTACAGGCGATGTTCTTGAGTGGATATATGTCGATCTGAGCACAGCTGGGCGCCGTATATACAGCATGGGGGTAGCTCTGATACTAGCCAGATGCAACCCACGGCCATATAGGACCTAGAGGCGATGTTCTTGAGTCGATATATGTCGATCTGAGCACAGCTGGGCCACGTATATACAGCATGGGGGTAGCTGTGATACCAGCCAGCTGCAACCCACGGCTATAAAGGACCTACAGGCGATGTTCTTGAGTCGATATATGTCGATCTGAGCACAGCTGGGCCCCGTATATACAGCATGGGGGTAGCTCTGATACCAGCCAGATGCAACCCACGGCCATATAGGACCTACAGGCGGTGTTCTTGAGTGGATATATGTCGATCTTAGCACAGCTGGGCGCCGTATATACAGCATGGGGGTAGCTCTGATACCAGCCAGATGCAACCCACGGCCATATAGGACCTACAGGCGATGTTCTTGAGTCGATATATCTCGATCTGTGCACAGCTGGGCCACGTATATACAGCATGGGGGTAGCTGTGATACCAGCCAGCTGCAACCCACGGCTATATAGGACCTACAGGCGATGTTCTTGAGTGGATATATGTCGATCTGAGCACAGCTGGGCCCCGTATATACAGCATGGGGGTAGCTCTGATGCCAGCCAGATGCAACCCACGGCCATATAGGACCTACAGGCGATGTTCTTGAGTGGATATATGTCGATCTGAGTACAGCTGGGCGCCGTATATACAGCATGGGGGTAGCTCTGATATCAGCCAGATGCAACCCACGGCCATATGGGACCTACAAGCGATGTTCTTGAGTCGATATATGTCGATCTGAGCACAGCTGGGCCACGTATTTACAGCATGGGGGTAGCTGTGATACCAGCAAGCTGCAACCCACGGCTATATAGGACCTACAGGCGATGTTCTTGAGTCGATATATGTCGATCTGAGCACAGCTGGGCCCCGTATATATAGCATGGGTGTAGCTCTGATACCAGCCAGATGCAACCCACGGCCATATAGGACCTACAGGCGATGTTCTTGAGTCGATATATGTCGATCTGAGCATAGCTGGCCCACGTATATGCAGCATGGGGGTAGCTGTGATACCAGCCAGCTGCAACCCACGGCTATATAGGACCTACAGGCGATGTTCTTGAGTCGATATATGTCGATCTGAGTACAGCTGGGCGCCGTATATAAAGCATGGGGGTAGCTCTGATATCAGCCAGATGCAACCCACGGCCATATGGGACCTACAAGCGATGTTCTTGAGTCGATATATGTCGATCTGAGCACAGCTGGGAAACGTATTTACAGCATGGGGGTAGCTGTGATACCAGCAAGCTGCAACCCACGGCTATATAGGACCTACAGGCGATGTTCTTGAGTTGATATATGTCGATCTGAGCAGAGCTGGGACCCGAATATACAGCATGGTAGTAGCTCTGATACCAGCCAGATGCAACCCACGGCCATATAGGACCTACAGGCGATGTTCTTGAGTGGATATATGTCGATCTGAGCACAGCTGGGCGCCGTATATACAGCATGGGGGTAGCTATGATACCAGCCAGATGCAACCCACGGCCATATAGGACCTGCAGGCGATGTTCTTGAGTCGATATATGTCGATCTGTGCACAGCTGGGCCACGTATATACAGCATGGGGGTAGCTGTGATACCAGCCAGCTGCAACCCACGGCTATATAGGACCTACAGGCGATGTTCTTGAGTCGATATATGTCGATCTGAGCACAGCTGGGCCCCGTATATACAGCATGGTGGTAGCTCTGATACCAGCCAGATGCAACCCACGGCCATATAGGACCTACAGGCGATGTTCTTGAGTGGATATATGTCGAACTGAGCATAGCTGGGCGCCGTATATACAGCATGGGGGTAGCTCTGATACCAGTCAGATGCAACCCACGGCCATATAGGACCTACAGGCGATGTTCTTGAGTCGATATATGTCGATCTGAGAACAGCTGGGCCACGTATATACAGCATGGGGGTAGCTGTGATACCAGCCAGCTGCAACCCACGGTTATATAGGACATACAGGCGATGTTCTTGAGTCGATATATGTCGATCTGAGCACAGCTGGGCCCCGTATTACAGCATGGGGGTAGCTCTGATACCAGCCAGATGCAACCCACGGCCATATAGGACCTACAGGCGATGTTCTTCAGTAAATATATGTCGATCTGAGCACAGCTGGGCACCGTATATACAGCATGGGGGTAGCTATCATACCAGCCAGATGCAACCCACGGCCATATAGGACCTATAGGCGATGTTCTTGAGTCGATATATGTCGAACTGAGCACAGCTGGGCCCCGTATATACAGCATGGGGGTAGCTCTGATACCAGCCAGATGCAACCCACGGCCATATAGGACCTACAGGCGATGTTCTTGAGTGGATATATGTCGATCTGAGCACAGCTGGGCGCCGTATATACAGCATGGGGGTAGCTCTGATACCAGCCAGATGCAACCCACGGCCATATAGGACCTACAGGCGATGTTCTTGAGTCGATATATGTCGATCTGAGCACAGCTGGGCCACGTATATACAGCATGGGGGTAGCTGTGATACCAGCCAGCTGCAACCCACGGCTATATAGGACCTACAGGCGATGTTCTTGAGTGGATATATGTCGATCCCAGCACAGCTGGCCGCCGTATATACAGCATCTGATACCAGCCAGATGCAACCCACGGCCATATAGGACCTAGAGGCGATGTTCTTGAGTGGATATATGTCGAACTGAGCACAGCTGGGCCCCGTATATATAGCATGGGGGTAGCTCTGATACCAGCCAGATGCAACCCACGGCCATATAGGACCTACAGGCGATGTTCTTGAGTGGATATATGTCGATCTGAGCACAGCTGGGCGCCGTATATACAGCATGGGGGTAGCTCTGATACCAGCCAGATGCAACCCACGGCCATATAGGACCTACAGGCGATGTTCTTAAGTCGATATATGTCGATCTGAGCACAGCTGGGTCCTGTATATACAGCATTGGGGTAGCTCTGATACAAGCCAGATGCAACCCACGGCCATATAGGACCTACAGGCGATGTTCTTGAGTGGATATATGTCGATCTGAGCACAGCTGGGCGCCGTATATACAGCATGGGGGTAGCTCTGATACCAGCCAGATGCAACCCACGGCCATATAGGACCTACAGGCGATGTTCTTGAGTCGATATATGTCGATCTGAGCACAGCTGGGCCCCGTATATACAGCATGGGGGTAGCTCTGATACCAGCCACATGCAACCCACGGCCATATAGGACCTACAGGCGATGTTCTTGAATCGAACATATCGATCTGAGCACAGCTGGGCCACGTATATACAGCATGGGGGTAGCTGTGATACCAGCCAGCTGCAACCCACGGCTATATAGGACCTACAGGCGATGTTCTTGAGTGGATATATGTCGATCCGAGCACAGCTGGCCGCCGTATATACAGCATCTGATACCAGCCAGATGCAACCCACGGCCATATAGGACCTAGAGGCGATGTTCTTCAGTCGATATATGTCGATCTGAGCACAGCTGGGTCACGTATATACAGCATGGGGGTAACTGTGATACCAGCCACCTGCAACCCACGGCTATATAGGACCTACAGGCGATGTTCTTGAATCAATATATATCGATCTGAGCACAGCTGGGCCACGTATATACAGCATGGGGGTAGCTCTGATACCAGCCAGATGCAACCCACGGCCATATAGGACCTACAGGCGATGTTCTTGAGTCGATATATGTCGATCTGAGCACAGCTGGACCACGTATATACAGCATGGAGGTAGCTGTGATACCAGCCAGCTGCAACCCACAGCTATATAAGACCTACAGGCGATGTTCTTGAGTCGATATATGTCGATCTGAGCACAGCTGGGCCCCGTATATACAGCATGGGGGTAGCTCTGATACCAGCCAGATGCAACCCACGGCCATATAGGACCTACAGGCGATGTTCTTGAATCGAACATATCGATCTGAGCACAGCTGGGCCACGTATATACAGCATGGGGGTAGCTGTGATACCAGCCAGCTGCAACCTACGGTTATATAGGACCTACAGGCGATGTTCTTGAGTGGATATATGTCGATCTGAGCACAGCTGGGCGCCATATATACAGCATCTGATACCAGCCAGATGCAACCCACGGCCATATAGGACCTAGAGGCGATGTTCTTCAGTCGATATATGTCGATCTGAGCACAGCTGGGCCACGTATATACAGCATGGGGGTAGCTGTGATACCAGCCACCTGCAACCCACGGCTATATAGGACCTACAGGCGATGTTCTTGAATCAATATATATATATCGATCTGAGCATAGCTGGGCCACGTATATACAGCATGGGGGTAGCTCTGATACCAGCCAGATGCAACCCACGGCCATATAGGACCTACAGGCGATGTTCTTGAGTAGATATATGTCGATCTGAGCACAGCTGGGCGCCGTATATACAGCATAAGGATAGCTCTAATACCAGCCAGATGCAACCCACGGCCATATAGGACCTACAGGCGATGTTCTTGAGTCGATATATGTCGATCTGAGCACAACTGGGCCACGTATATACAGCATGGGGGTAGCTGTGATACCAGCCAGCTGCAACTTACGGCTATATAGGACCTACAGGCGATGTTCTTGAGTTGATATATGTCGATCTGAGCACAGCTGGGACCCGTATATACAGCATGGGAGTAGCTCTGATACCAGCCAGATGCAACCCACGGCCATATAGTACCTACAGGCGATGTTCTTGAGTGGATATATGTCGATCTGAGCACAGCTGGGCGCCGTATATACAACATGGGGGTAGCTCTGATACCAGCCAGATGCAACCCACGGCCATATAGGACCTGCAGGCGATGTTCTAGAGTCGATATATGTCGATCTGAGCACAGCTGGGCCACGTATATACAGCATGGGGGTAGCTGTGATACCATCCAGCTGCAACCCACGGCTATATAGGACCTACAGGCGATGTTCTTGAGTCGATATATGTCGATCTGAGCACAGCTGGGCCACGTATATACAGCATTGGGGTAGCTGTGATACCAGCCAGCTGCAACCCACGGCTATATAGGACCTACAGGCGATGTTCTTGAGTCGATATATGTCGATCTGAGCACAGCTGGGCCACGTATATACAGCATGGGGGTAGCTGTGATACCAGCCAGCTGCAACCCACGGCTATATAAGACCTACAGGCGATGTTCTTGAGTCGATATATGTCGATCTGAGCACAGCTGGGCCACGTATATACAGCATGGGGGTAGCTGTGATCCAGCCAGCTGCAACCCACGGCTATATAGGACCTACAGGCGATGTTCTTGAGTCGATGTATGTCGATCTGAGCACAGCTGGGCCCCGTATATACAGCATGGGGGTAGCTCTGATACCAGCCAGATGCAACCCACGGCCATATAGGACCTACAGGTGATGTTCTTGAGTGGATATATGTCGATCTGAGCACAGCTGGGCGCCGTATATACAGCATGGGGGTAGCTGTGATACCAGCCAGCTGCAACCCACGGCTATATAGGACCTACAGGCGATGTTCTTGAGTCGATATATGTCGATCTGAGCACAGCTGGGCGCCGTATATACAGGATGGGGGTAACTCTGATACCAGCCAGATGCAACCGACGGCCATATAGGACCTACAGGCGATGTTCTTGAGTCGATATATGTCGATCTGAGCACAGCTGGCCCACGTATATGCAGCATGGGGGTAGCTGTGATACCAGCCAGCTGCAACCCACGGCTATATAGGACCTACAGGCGATGTTCTTGAGTCGATATATGTCGATCTGAGTACAGCTGGGCGCCGTATATAAAGCATAGGGGTAGCTCTGATATCAGCCAGATGCAACCCACGGCCATATGGGACCTACAAGCGATGTTCTTGAGTCGATATATGTCGATCTGAGCACAGCTGGGCCACGTATTTACAGCATGGGGGTAGCTGTGATACCAGCAAGCTGCAACCCACGGCTATATAGGACCTACAGGCGATGTTCTTGAGTTGATATATGTCGATCTGAGCACAGCTGGGACCCGTATATACAGCATGGTAGTAGCTCTGATACCAGCCAGATGCAACCCACGGCCATATAGGACCTACAGGCGATGTTCTTGAGTGGATATATGTCGATCTGAGCACAGCTGGGCGCCGTATATACAGCATGGGGGTAGCTATGATACCAGCCAGATGCAACCCACGGCCATATAGGACCTGCAGGCGATGTCCTTGAGTCGATATATGTCGATCTGTGCACAGCTGGGCCACGTATATACAGCATGGGGGTAGCTGTGATACCAGCCAGCTGCAACCCACGGCTATATAGGACCTACAGGCGATGTTCTTGAGTCGATATATGTCGATCTGAGCACAGCTGGGCCACGTATATACAGCATGGGGGTAGCTGTGATCCAGCCAGCTGCATCCCACGGATATATAGGACCTACAGGCGATGTTCTTGAGTCGATGTATGTCGATCTGAGCACAGCTGGGCCCCGTATATACAGCATGGGGGTAGCTCTGATACCAGCCAGATGCAACCCACGGCCATATAGGACCTACAGGCGATGTTCTTGAGTGGATATATGTCGATCTGAGCACAGCTGGGCGCCGTATATACAGGATGGGGGTAGCTCTGATACCAGCCAGATGCAACGCACGGCCATATAGGACCTACAGGCGGTGTTCTTGAGTGGATATATGTCGATCTGAGCACAGCTGGGCGCCGTATATACAGCATGGGGGTAGCTCTGATACCAGCCAGATGCAACCCACGGCCATATAGGACCTACAGGCGGTGTTCTTGAGTGGATATATGTCGATCTGAGCACAGCTGGGCGCCGTATATACAGCATGGGGGTAGCTCTGATACCAGCCAGATGCAACCCACGGCCATATAGGATCTACTGGCGATGTTCCTGAGTGGATATATGTCGATCTGAGCACAGCTGGGCGCCGTATATACAGCATGGGGGTAGCTGTGATACCAGCCAGCTGCAACCCACGGCTATATAGGACCTACAGACGATGTTGTTGAGTCGATATATGTCGATCTGAGCACAGCTGGGCCCCGTATATACAGCATGGGGGTAGCTCTGATACCAGCCAGATGCAACCCACGACCATATAGGACCTACAGGCGATGTTACTGAGTAGATATATGTCGATCTGAGCACAGCTGGGCGCCGTATATACAGCATGGGGGTAGCTCTGATACCAGCCAGATGAAACCCACGGTCATATAGGACCTACAGGCGATGTTCTTGAGTCGATATATGTCGATCTGAGTACAGCTGGGCCCCGTATATACAGCATGGGGGTAGCTCTGATACCAGCCAGATGCAACCCACGGCCATATAGGACCTACAGGCGTTGTTCTTGAGTAGCTATATGTCGATCTGAGCACAGCTGGGCGCCGTATATACAGCATGGGGGTAGCTCTGATACCAGCCAGATGCAACCCACGGCCATATAGGACCTACAGGCGATGTTCTTGAGTCGATATATGTCGATCTGAGCACAGCTGGGCGCCGTATATACAGCATGGGGGTAGCTCTGATACCAGCCAGCTGCAACCCACATCTATATAGGACCTACAGGCCATGTTTTTGAGTCGATATATGTCGATCTGAGCACAGCTGGGCCCCGTATATACAGCATGGGGGTAGCTCTGATACCAGCCAGATGCAACCCACGGCCATATAGGACCTACAGGCGACGTTCTTGAGTCGATATATGTCGATCTGAGCACAGTTGGGCCCCGTATATACAGCATGGGGGTAGCTCTGATACCAGCCAGATGCAACCCACGGCTATATAGGACCTACAGGCGATGTTCTTGAGTCGATATATGTCGATCTGAGCACACCTGGGCCACGTATATACAGCATGGGGGTAGCTGTGATACCAGCCAGCTGCAACCCACAGCTATATAGGACCTACAGGCGATGTTCTTGAGTCGATATATGTCGATCTGAGCACAGCTGGGCCCCGTATATACAGCATGGGTGTAGCTCTGATACCAGCCAGATGCAACCCACGACCATATAGGACCTACAGGCGATGTTACTGAGTAGATATATGTCGATCTGAGCACAGCTGGGCGCCGTATATACAGCATGGGGGTAGCTCTGATACCAGCCAGATGAAACCCACGGCCATATAGGACCTACAAGCGATGTTCTTGAGTCGATATATGTCGATCTGAGTACAGCTGGGCCCCGTATATACAGCATGGGGGTAGCTCTGATACCAGCCAGATGCAACCCACGGCCATATAGGACCTACAGGCGTTGTTCTTGAGTAGCTATATGTCGATCTGAGCACAGCTGGGCGCCGTATATACAGCATGGGGGTAGCTCTGATACCAGCCAGATGCAACCCACGGCCATATAGGACCTACAGGCGATGTTCTTGAGTCGATATATGTCGATCTGAGCACAGCTGGGCGCCGTATATACAGCATGGGGGTAGCTCTGATACCAGCCAGCTGCAACCCACAGCTATATAGGACCTACAGGCCATGTTTTTGAGTCGATATATGTCGATCTGAGCACAGCTGGGCCCCGTATATACAGCATGGGGGTAGCTCCGATACCAGCCAGATGCAACCCACGGCCATATAGGACCTACAGGCGACGTTCTTGAGTCGATATATGTCGATCTGAGCACAGTTGGGCCCCGTATATACAGCATGGGGGTAGCTCTGATACCAGCCAGATGCAACCCACAACTATATAGGACCTACAGGCGATGTTCTTGAGTCGATATATGTCGATCTGAGCACACCTGGGCCACGTATATACAGCATGGGGGTAGCTGTGATACCAGCCAGCTGCAACCCACAGCTATATAGGACCTACAGGCGATGTTCTTGAGTCGATATATGTCGATCTGAGCACAGCTGGGCCCCGTATATACAGCATGGGGGTAGCTCTGATACCAGCCAGATGCAACCCACGGCCATTTAGGACCTACAGGCGATGTTCTTGAGTGGATATATGTCGAACTGAGCATAGCTTGGCGCCGTATATACAGCATGGGGGTAGCTCTGATACCAGCCAGATGCAACCCACGGCCATATAGGACCTACAGGCGATGTTCTTGAGTCGATATATGTCGAACTGAGCACAGCTGGGCCCCGTATATACAGCATGGGGGTAGCTCTGATACCAGCCAGATGCAACCCACGGCCATATAGGACCTACAGGCATTTGTTCTTCAGTGGATATATGTCGATCTGAGCACAGCTGGGCACCGTATATACAATATGGGGGTAGCTCTGATACCAGCCAGATGCAACCCACGGCCATATCGGACCTATAGGCGATGTTCTTGTGTCGATATATGTCGAACTGAGCACAGCTGGGCCCCGTATATACAGCATGGGGGTAGCTCTGATACCAGCCAGATGCAACCCACGGCCATATAGGACCTACAGGCGATGTTCTAGAGTGGATATATGTCGATCTGAGCACAGCTGGGCGCCGTATATACAGCATGGGTGTAGCTCTGATACCAGCCAGATGCAACCCACGGCCATATAGGACCTACAGGCGATGTTCTTGAGTCGATATATGTCGATCTGAGCACAGCTGGGCCACGTATATACAGCATAGGGGTAGCTGTGATACCAGCCAGCTGCAACCCACGGCTATATAGGACCTACAGGCGATGTTCTTCAGTCGATATATGTCGATCTGAGCACAGCTGGGTCCCGTATATACAGCATAGGGGTAGCTCTGATACCAGCCAGATGCAACCCACGGCCATATAGGACCTACAGGCGATGTTCTTGAGTGGATATATGTCGATATGAGCACAGCTGGGCGCCGTATATACAGCATATGGGTAGCTCTGATACCAGCCAGATGCAACCCACGGCCATATAGGACCTACAGGCGATGTTCTTGAGTCGATATATGTCGATCTGAGCACAGCTGGGCCCCGTATATACAGCATGGGGGTAGCTCTGATACCAGCCAGATGCAACCCACGGCCATATAGGACCTACAGGCGATGTTCTTGAGTCGAACATATCGATCTGAGCACAGCTGGGCCACGTATATACAGCATGGGGGTAGCTGTGATACCAGCCAGCTGCAACCCACGGCTATATAGGACCTACATGCGATGTTCTTGAGTGGATATATGTCGATCTGAGCACAGCTGGGCGCCGTATATACAGCATCTGATACCAGCCAGATGCAACCCACGGCCATATAGGACCTAGAGGCGATGTTCTTCAGTCGATATATGTCGATCTGAGCACAGCTGGGCCACGTATATACAGCATGGGGGTAGCTGTGATACCAGCCACCTGCAACTCACGGCTATATAGGACCTACAGGCGATGTTCTTGAATCAATATATATATATATCGATCTGAGCACAGCTGGGCCACGTATATACAGCATGGGGGTAGCTCTGATACCAGCCAGATGCAACCCACGGCCATATAGGACCTACAGGCGATGTTCTTGAGTCGATATATGTCGATCTGAGCACAGCTGGGCCACGTATATACAGCATGGGGGTAGCTGTGATACCAGCCAGCTGCAACCCACAGCTATATAGGACCTACAGGCGATGTTCTTGAGTCGATATATGTCGATCTGAGCACAGCTGGGCCCCGTATATACAGCATGGGGGTAGCTCTGATACCAGCCAGATGCAACCCACGGCCATATAGGACCTACAGGCGATGTTCTTGAGTGGATATATGTCGAACTGAGCATAGCTGGGCGCCGTATATACAGCATGGGGGTAGCTCTGATACCAGTCAGATGCAACCCACGGCCATATAGGACCTACAGGCGATGTTCTTGAGTCGATATATGTCGATCTGAGAACAGCTGGGCCACGTATATACAGCATGGGGGTAGCTGTGATACCAGCCAGCTGCAACCCACGGTTATATAGGACATACAGGCGATGTTCTTGAGTCGATATATGTCGATCTGAGCACAGCTGGGCCCCGTATTACAGCATGGGGGTAGCTCTGATACCAGCCAGATGCAACCCACGGCCATATAGGACCTACAGGCGATGTTCTTCAGAAAATATATGTCGATCTGAGCACAGCTGGGCACCGTATATACAGCATGGGGGTAGCTATCATACCAGCCAGATGCAACCCACGGCCATATAGGACCTATAGGCGATGTTCTTGAGTCGATATATGTCGAACTGAGCACAGTTGGCCCCGTATATACAGCATGGGGGTAGCTCTGATACCAGCCAGATGCAACCCACGGCCATATAGGACCTACAGGCGACGTTCTTGAGTGGATATTTGTCGATCTGAGCACAGCTGGGCGCCGTATATACAGCATGGGGGTAGCTCTGATACCAGCCAGATGCAACCCACGGCCATATAGGACCTACAGGCGATGTTCTTGAGTCGATATATGTCGATCTGAGCACAGCTGGGCCACGTATATACAGCATGGGGGTAGCTGTGATACCAGCCAGCTGCAACCCACGGCTATATAGGACCTACAGGCGATGTTCTTGAGTCGATATATGTCGATCTGAGCACAGCTGGGCCCCGTATATACAGCATGGGGGTAGCTCTGATACCAGCCACATGCAACCCACGGCCATATAGGACCTACAGGCGATGTTCTTGAATCGAACATATCGATCTGAGCACAGCTGGGCCACGTATATACAGCATGGGGGTAGCTGTGATACCAGCCAGCTGCAACCCACGGCTATATAGGACCTACAGGCGATGTTCTTGAGTGGATATATGTCGATCCGAGCACAGCTGGGCGCCGTATATACAGCATCTGATACCAGCCAGATGCAACCCACGGCCATATTGGACCTACAGGCGATGTTCTTGAGTCGATATATGTCGATCTGAGCACAGCTGGGCCACGTATATACAGCATGGGGGTAGCTGTGATACCAGCCAGCTGCAACCCACAGCTATATAGGACCTACAGGCGATGTTCTTGAGTCGATATATGTCGATCTGAGCACAGCTGGGCCCCGTATATACAGCATGGGGGTAGCTCTGATACCAGCCAGATGCAACCCACGGCCATATAGGACCTACAGGCGATGTTCTTGAGTGGATATATGTCGAACTGAGCATAGCTGGGCGCCGTAAATACAGCATGGGTGTAGCTCTGATACCAGCCAGATGCAACCCACGGCCATATAGGACCTACAGGCGATGTTCTTGAGTCGATATATGTCGATCTGAGAACAGCTGGACTACGTATATACAGCATGGGGGTAGCTGTGATACCAGCCAGATGCAACCCACGGTTATATAGGACATACAGGCGATGTTTTTGAGTCGATATATGTCGATCTGAGCACATCTGGGCCCCGTATTACAGCATGGGGGTAGCTCTGATACCAGCCAGATGCAACCCACGGCCATATAGGACCTACAGGCGATGTTCTTCAGTAAATATATGTCGATCTGAGCACAGCTGGGCACCGTATATACAGCATGGGGGTAGCTATGATACCAGCCAGATGCAACCCACGGCCATATAGGACCTATAGGCGATGTTCTTGAGTGGATATATGTCGATCTGAGCACAGCTGGGCGCCGTATATACAGCATGGGGGTAGCTCTGATACCAGCCAGATGCAACCCACGGCCATATAAGACCTACAGGCGATGTTCTTGAGTCGATATATGTCGATCTGAGCACAGCTGGGCCACGTATATACAGCATGGAGGTAGCTGTGATACCAGCCAGCTGCAACCCACGGCTATATAGGACCTACAGGCGATGTTCTTGAGTCGATATATGTCGATCTGAGCACAGCTGGGTCCCGTATATACAGCATAGGGGTAGCTCTGATACAAGCCAGATGCAACCCACGGTCATATAGGACCTACAGGCGATGTTCTTGAGTGGATATATGTCGATCTGAGCACAGCTGGGCGCCGTATATACAGCATGGGGGTAGCTCTGATACCAGCCAGATGCAACCCACGGCCATATAGGACCTACAGGCGATGTTCTTCAGTAAATATATGTCGATCTGAGCACAGCTGGGCACCGTATATACAGCATGGGGGTAGCTATGATACCAGCCAGATGCAACCCACGGCCATATAGGACCTATAGGCGATGTTCTTGAGTGGATATATATCGATCTGAGCACAGCTGGGCCCCGTATATACAGCATGGGGATAGCTCTGATACCAGTCACATGCAACCCACGGCCATATAGGACCTACAGGCGATGTTCTTGAATCGAACATATCGATCTGAGCACAGCTGGGCCACGTATATACAGCATGGGGGTAGCTGTGATACCAGCCAGCTGCAACCCACGGCTATATAGGACCTACAGGCGCTGTTCTTGAGTGGATATATGTCGATCTAAACACAGCTGGGCGCCGTATATACAGCATCTGATACCAGCCAGATGCAACCCACGGCCATATAGGACCTAGAGGCGATGTTCTTCAGTCGATATATGTCGATCTGAGCACAGCTGGGCCACGTATATACAGCATGGGTGTAGCTGTGATACCAGCCACCTGCAACCCACGGCTATATAGGACCTACAGGCGATGTTCTTGAATCAATATATATATATATCGATCTGAGCACAGCTGGGCCACGTATATACAGCATGGGGGTAGCTCTGATACCAGCCAGATGCAACCCACGGCCATATAGGACCTACAGGCGATGTTCTTGAGTAGATATATGTCGATCTGAGCACAGCTGGGCGCCGTATATACAGCATGGGGGTAGATCTAATACCAGCCAGATGCAACCCACGGCCATATAGGACCTACAGGCGATGTTCTTGAGTCGATATATGTCGATCTGAGCACAGCTGGGCCACGTATATACAGCATGGGGGTAGCTGTGATACCAGCCAGCTGCAACCCACGGCTATATAGGACCTACAGGCGATGTTCTTGAGTCGATATATGTCGATCTGAGCACAGCTGGGCCCCGTATATACAGCATGTGGGTAGCTCTGATACCAGCCAGATGCAACCCACGGCCATATAGGACCTACAGGCGATGTTTTTGAGTGGATATATGTCGATCTGAGCACAGCTGGGCGCCGTATATACAGCATGGTGGTAGCTCTGATACCAGCCGGATGCAACCCACGGCCATATAGGACCTACAGGCGGTGTTCTTGAGTCGATATATGTCGATCTGAGCACTGCTGGGCCACGTATATACAGCATGGGGGTAGCTGTGATACCAGCCAGCTGCAACCCACGGCCATATAGGACCTACAGGCGATGTTCTTGAGTGGATATATGTCGATCTGAGCACAGCTGGGCGGCGTATATACAGCATGGGGGTAGCTCTGATACCAGCCAGATGCAACCCACGGCCATATAGGACATACAGGCGATGTTCTTGAGTCGATATGTGTCGATCTGAGCACAGCTGGGCCACGTATATACAGCATGGGGATAGCTGTGATACCAGCCAGCTGCAACCCACGGCTATATAGGACCTACAGGCGATGTTCTTGAGTCGATATATGTCGAACTGAGCACAGCTGGGCCCCGTATATACAGCATGGGGGTAGCTCTGATACCAGCCACATGCTACCCACGGCCATATAGGACCTACAGGCGATGTTCTTGAGTGGATATATGTCGATCTGAGCACAGCTGGGCGCCGTATATACAACATGGGGGTAGCTCTGATACCAGCCAGATGCAACCCACGGCCATATAGGACCTACAGGCGATGTTCTTGAGTCGATATATTGTCACAAAGTACATTTAATTAACTAGATATAAATGGGATTTAGGGATAGATTTTATATTATTATATTTATTAATTATTAATCTGTCGTCATAGGTTAACGAACGTGCATCGCGCTCGCAATTACACATTCGGGCTAACGCCCGCTGACCGCTGACTCAACAGCCGTACGCGCAATCGAATGGCGGAATACCCTAAGTGACCCAATTGTTTTGCAAGACGACACTTAGCAACAATACAGACTAAGAAACGAATACACATTCTGGCAGGTCAGGTATTTCGTCATCGGGCCAGTGTCCGGCGTTTCCATGCAGAGAACCGCGAGCGTGATGTCACGAATCGCAGCGACGACAGATTAATTTAGTTTATAAGCTCCAGGTAAAATTGTAAGACTATCAGTCGAATGTATTGATCAGGTGTGTCACCAAGTACACTAGGTAATAAAGGCGACGTCGCACAGGGTGCTGTGCGACGTACCCCCAAACCTGAGCTACCTCTGTGAAACCCCCAACCCCCCGCTCTACGTTATGGTGGAGCCACCGCTCTACCGCGACATGGTGGAGGCGCCAAACCCGTAAGCTGGACCAATGTCATACAACACCAGATTCAAGACGAAGCTGGAGAAGGATGGACCATCACCGTTCAGACCGGAACATCGTAGCACCGAGATACACTACCAAGAGGGTGAGAATGCAAACATTTTTTCACCAAGAGCAGCACTAGCCAGGAGCCCCACTAGGCCAACGAGGGACCTCCTAGCAGACCGGGAAGCCGAAAACGACCAGGAGGCGGAAGATTATCAGGAAGAGGAACAAAGGAGCCTTGAAGAAGAAGAGGGATCCCAAGAAGAAGCACAGAAAGAGGAGGAGCAGGCTGGACGAGAAGAACCCCGACGCATCATGGCAAATACCACACTGCAACAAGCTCTGGGAGCCAACAGGCAAGCAGTCGTGCCAAAATTTATTTCACCTTCAGTGTTCAATCCGATAAGGTCAAATATCGTGTCATATATAGCTAATTATGAGAGGACCGCTATAGCAAATGGATGGGACGATGCTATGAAGATGGGCTATCTGTCATCGTTCTTGGAAGGAGCAGCCAACGTATGGTACGGTAGATATAGCAGCAATCCCGACAATGATAACAACACTTGGGAGGACCTGAAAAAAGACCTGATTAAGGAATTCGGTGGCGAAGAAGCAGTAAGAAAACTCAAATATAAACTAAAGAACAGAAGGCAACGCGATGATGAAGACATTAGGTCTTACTACTACGACCTGTTCTCCATTTCCCACGAGGTAGATCCACAAATGCAGACAGCCACCTTCCAGGATTTCTTCGAGACAGGACTTCATCCGAATTTTGCGGACAGCTACTATTTGATTAGTAAATCTTCAATGACGCACGAAGAACTGCGAGATGTAGTCCAAAAACTCAGCCACCTTCGGGAAAGAACCCAACAATCATTATCCACAAACCTTCTTATGCAAACCGGCCAAACCTACCGGGACCAAAACCGAGAGCTGCCACGGACAAGAACAACCAACGGCCGAATAGTTTGCTTCTACTGTGGTAAGCCAGGGCACTTCATCAGGGTATGCCAAGCCAGACTAGAAGAATCCCGTCAGATTAATAGAGCAGGCAGAAATAATAATCCAGTCCGAAATGAGGGAGCGCGTCGTCCCCCAAACGCCAGAGGACATTGGAGAGCCCGCCCATAGTCCTAATAACCAAACCAGGGCAGTATCACGACAACATCTTAACCATATGGGGTTGTATCAAAGACAGTCTACTGCCCATCGTTATTGATACTGGATCAACTAGGAACCGCACTAGACGGAGATCTTAAATCTCTTCAACGGGCATGGCTGGGATTATCAACGAATTACAAGGAAGAAGATGAACCGGAACGGGAACTATTGGATGTTATTAGGAAGAGGTCAATCGACTTTGTAGGAAAAGGACTATCATGGTGTTGCGGGGTTGCAACACATCAGCAGTTAGACACTATACTCGGAGAGGATGAAGATATCAAAAGTACTATTAACCGACTCAATAGGGGACTACAAGGGAATCTACGATCCTTAAGGGACAACTCCGAAGGATTCGAGAAATATCAGAATGAAATGGCACAATCTCTGAAGATACTGGAAAGCAGGATGAAAAATATAGAGGCTTTGGATACAGAAGTACGGAGCTCTAGCTCAACACTTTTGAATACTGCACATCGTAGTTTTCATAACATCTATATGTTGATGAAACGATTCTCCGTATTATCACATAGCCAAAAATACAACGATATTATGAATTCATGCAAACACCATCAGTTGCCAATTGTAATGGTACCTCAAGGAGTTTTGAGAAATGACCTTCGTCATCTAGAAAATAAATTAAGCCAGGAGCAACACGAGCTGGCTATTCCACAAAATCAAATCGGACGATATTATCAACTTCCCATAACTGATTGCAGCATTTCGGGAAACACAGCCACCATCACGATACAAATCCCAATTAAACGGAGTGGCCACGAATGGAAACTATTCCACCTAACATCATCTCCGTTCGCTTGGAAGAACCAGACGTGTATTGTCAACCACAACAGTATTTACGTGGCCGCAAGCGAATCGGAAGAAATCAAATCCATCGCCGGTCCCGACTTACACTAATGTCGACCCTACCACGACAAGTTATGCTACTTACCCAGGTTTTCATCTGACCCGCTGCAGGGCCCGCAGTGCGCCAGGATGATATTCCGAGGAGCTACGGTGGAGGAGATCGGACGATACTGCCCCCTACGCTGTCATCTGGGAAAAACTATGTTAATTTCTCAAACCGAAGAAAACCATTTCATGCTGACCCATCCAGAGAAGACTACAATTATCAAATGCCCAACCAGAGAGGTATTTTTAAACGAGGAAATGTATAGCCACCCAGGAGCTATTAGAATAGAGATACCTTGCAATTGCAGTCTCGTTACGAACGGAGAGACACTAATTTCCACCAGATTCCCATGCGAGGATAATACCAACCAACTGAAGATGACCCACGTTTTGCCAGCCGTCTGGTCGACCCTCAAATCATTTGTCATGAAACCTACGAATTGGGCACACCCCACGTATAGAAACATCAACGAATGTCTGATTGCAAACTGGTCCCTCACTATACCTCACGTGAACATCACCCCTATCAACACGGAGTATAGCTACGCCAAAGCAAGTCACATCGAGAAGCTGATTAACCACGGCAGAGCAACCGCTTTTTGGAGCGACTCTACGTATTTTCTATGGAACGTCTGCTTGTCGGTCGCAATTTTATGGCTGATCTTTCGACGAACTCCCGCAACCCTGCTAGCCACCCCCGTTACGGTTCATGGGCACTAAGAGCACCACGACACGTTATTGTACGTCGCCCTAGGAGCTATGATAATGTTCGTGGCAATTATTATTGGTCGCCTCATATTTAAATTATTTTTTGGAAGGGACTGGCCCTCCCAGACGTCTAGACGCTGCTGCTGCTGTTTACCCGGAAGTCAGGACCGAGCTACTGAGATGGCCAAAGCGTTTCCCGGGACGTCGGAATGCGCACCGACCACCGGAAGTCAGAAGCGAGCTCCTGAAGAAGCTGAGATTAATGAGAGAGATGAAAAATGTAACGCGTTTCCCGGAAGAAAATTACCTGGAAGCCCAGAGAGGGGCTCCGGAAGAAAATTGATACCTGGAAGCCCAGAGAGGGGTTCCAGAAGCTTAAGGACCACTGGATGTCAAGAGATGGAATCCAGGAGACTTAAGACTAGACGTCAGCAAAATTTCCCGCAGCCAGCCCCAAGAATATGCAATGCCGAAATCATGGAGGATGACCGACTCATCACCACCGTGTCATTGGAGAGCCTCACCCTTAGATTTGTTCCCGGCGTGGATCCAGCCCCCAAAGACTCTTTGTAGAAATAGACTAAGTTCAAAATAGTGCCGGATAGTGTTTAAGTGTAGTTAAGTATATTGCAACATAGTGCGGGTTTAATTAATAAAATATACTTTGTTAGATTTAGGATTAGATATAAAATGCTCTGGGACGAGCAATTTGTAAAAGAGGGGAATGTCACAAAGTACATTTAATTAACTAGATATAAATGGGATTTAGGGATAGATTTTATATTATTATATTTATTAATTATTAATCTGTCGTCATAGGTTAACGAACGTGCATCGCGCTCGCAATTACACATTCGGGCTAACGCCCGCTGACCGCTGACTCAACAGCCGTACGCGCAATCGAATGGCGGAATACCCTAAGTGACCCAATTGTTTTGCAAGACGACACTTAGCAACAATACAGACTAAGAAACGAATACACATTCTGGCAGGTCAGGTATTTCGTCATCGGGCCAGTGTCCGGCGTTTCCATGCAGAGAACCGCGAGCGTGATGTCACGAATCGCAGCGACGACAGATTAATTTAGTTTATAAGCTCCAGGTAAAATTGTAAGACTATCAGTCGAATGTATTGATCAGGTGTGTCACCAAGTACACTAGGTAATAAAGGCGACGTCGCACAGGGTGCTGTGCGACGTACCCCCAAACCTGAGCTACCTCTGTGAAACCCCCAACCCCCCGCTCTACGTTATGGTGGAGCCACCGCTCCACCGCGACAATATCTCGATCTGAGCACAGCTGGGCCACGTATATACAGCATGGGGTAGCTGTGATACCAGCCAGCTGCAACCCACGGCTATATAGGACCTACAGGCGATGTTCTTGAGTCGATATATGTCGATCTGAGCACAGCTGGGCCCCGTATATACAGCATGGGGATAGCTCTGATACCAGCCAAAATGCAACCCACGGCCATATAGGACCTACAGGCGATGTTCTTGAGTAGATATATGTCGATCTGACCACAGCTGGGCGCCGTATATACAGCATGGGGGTAGATCTAATACCAGCCAGATGCAACCCACGGCCATATAGGACCTACAGGCGATGTTCTTGAGTCGATATATGTCGATCTGAGCACAGCTGGGCCACGTATAAACAGCATGGGGGTAGCTGTGATACCAGCCAGCTGCAACCCACGGCTATATAGGACCTACAGGCGATGTTCTTGAGTCGATATATGTCGATCTGAGCACAGCTGGGCCCCGTATATACAGCATGTGGGTAGCTCTGATACCAGCCAGATGCAACCCACGGCCATATAGGACCCACAGACGATGTTTTTGAGTGGATATATGTCGATCTGAGCACAGCTGGGCGCCGTATATACAGCATGGTGGTAGTTCTGATACCAGCCGGATGCAACCCACGGCCATATAAGACCTACAGGCGGTATTCTTGAGTCGATATATGTCGATCTGAGCACAGCTGGGCCACGTATATACAGCATGGGGGTAGCTGTGATACCAGCCAGCTGCAACCCACAGCCATATAGGACCTACAGGCGATGTTCTTGAGTGGATATATGTCGATCTGAGCACAGCTGGGCGGCGTATATACAGCATGGGGGTAGCTCTGATACCAGCCAGATGCAACCCACGGCCATATAGGACATACAGGCGATGTTCTTGAGTCGATATGTGTCGATCTGAGCACAGCTGGGCCACGTATATACAGCATGGGGATAGCTGTGATACCAGCCAGCTGCAACCCACGGCTATATAGGACCTACAGGCGATGTTCTTGAGTCGATATATGTCGAACTGAGCACAGCTGGGCCCCGTATATACAGCATGGGGGTAGCTCTGATACCAGCCACATGCTACCCACGGCCATATAGGACCTACAGGCGATGTTCTTGAGTGGATATATGTCGATCTGAGCACAGCTGGGCGCCGTATATACAACATGGGGGTAGCTCTGATACCAGCCAGATGCAACCCACGGCCATATAGGACCTACAGGCGATGTTCTTGAGTCGATATATCTCGATCTGAGCACAGCTGGGCCACGTATATACAGCATGGGGTAGCTGTGATACTAGCCAGCTGCAACCCACGGCTATATAGGACCTACAGGCGATGTTCTTGAGTCGATATATGTCGATCTGAGCACAGCTGGGCCCCGTATATACAGCATGGGGATAGCTCTGATACCAGCCAGATGCAACCCACGGCCATATAGGACCTACAGGCGATGTTCTTGAGTCGATATATGTCGATCTGAGCACAGCTGGCCCACGTATATGCTGCATGGGGGTAGCTGTGATACCAGCCAGCTGCAACCCACGGCTATATAGGACCTACAGGCGATGTTCTTGAGTCGATATATGTCGATCTGAGCACAGCTGGGTCCCGTATATATAGCATGGGGGTAGCTCTGATACCAGCCAGATGCAACCCACGGCCATATAGGACCTACAGGCGATGTTCTTGAGTGGATATATGTCGATCTGAGCACAGCTGGGCGCCGTATATACAGCATGGGGGTAACTCTGATACCAGCCAGATGCAACCCACGGCCATATAGGACCTACAGGCGATGTTCTTGAGTGGATATATGTCGATCTGAGCACAGCTGGGCGCCGTATATACAGCATGGGGGTAGCTCTGATACCAGCCAGATGCAACCCACGGCCATATATGACCTGCAGGCGATGTTCTTGAGTCGATATATGTCGATCTGAGCACAGGTGGGCCACGTATATACAGCATGGGGGTAGCTGTGATACCATCCAGCTGCAACCCACGGCTATATAGGACCTACAGGCGATGTTCTTGAGTCGATATATGTCGATCTGAGCACAGCTTGGCCACGTATATACAGCATTGGGGTAGCTGTGATACCAGCCAGCTGCAACCCACGGCTATATAGGACCTACAGGCGATGTTCTTGAGTCGATATATGTCGATCTGAGCACAGCTGGGCCACGTATATACAGCATGGGTGTAGCTGTGATACCAGCCAGCTGCAACCCACGGCTATATAAGACCTACAGGCGATGTTCTTGAGTCGATATATGTCGATCTGAGCACAGCTGGGCCACGTATATACAGCATGGGGGTAGCTGTGATCCAGCCAGCTGCAACCCACGGCTATATAGGACCTACAGGCGATGTTCTTGAGTCGATGTATGTCGATCTGAGCACAGCTGGGCCCCGTATATACAGCATGGGGGTAGCTCTGATACCAGCCAGATGCAACCCACGGCCATATAGGACCTACAGGCGATGTTCTTGAGTGGATATATGTCGATCTGAGCACAGCTGGGCGCCGTATATACAGCATGGGGGTAACTCTGATACCAGCCAGATGCAACCCACGGCCATATAGGACCTACAGGCGATGTTATTGAGTGGATATATGTCGATCTGAGCACAGCTGGGCGCCGTATATACAGCATGGGGGTAGCTCTGATACCAGCCAGATGCAACCCACGGCCATATAGGACCTAGAGGCGATGTTCTTGAGTCGATATATGTCGATCTGAGCACAGCTGGGCCACGTATATACAGCATGGGGGTAGCTGTGATACCAGCCAGCTGCAACCCACGGCTATATAGGACCTACAGGCGATGTTCTTGAGTCGATATATGTCGATCTGAGCACAGCTGGGCCCCGTATATACAGCATGAGGGTAGCTCTGATACCAGCCAGATGCAACCCACGGCCATATAGGACCTACAGGCGGTGTTCTTGAGTGGATATATGTCTATCTGAGCACAGCTGGGCGCCGTATATACAGCATGGGGGTAGCTCTGATACCAGCCAGACGCAACCCACGGCCATATAGGACCTACAGGCGATGTTCTTGAGTCGATATATCTCGATCTGAGCACAGCTGGGCCACGTATATACAGCATGGGGGTAGCTGTGATACCAGCCAGCTGCAACCCACGGCTATATAGGACCTACAGGCGATGTTCTTGATTGGATATATGTCGATCTGAGCACAGCTGGGCCCCGTATATACAGCATGAGGGTAGCTCTGATACCAGCCAGCTGCAACCCACGGCTATATAGGACCTACAGGCGATGTTCTTGAGTGGATATATGTCGATCTGAGCACAGCTGGGCCCCGTATATACAGCATGAGGGTAGCTCTGATACCAGCCAGATGCAACCCACGGCCATATAGGACCTACAGGCGATGTTCTTGAGTCGATATATGTCGATCTGAGCACAGCTTGGCCCCGTATATACAGCATGGGGGTAGCTCTGATACCAGCCACATGCAACCCACGGCCATATAGGACCTACAGGCGATGTTCTTGAATCGAACATATCGATCTGAGCACAGCTGGGCCACGTATATACAGCATGGGGGTAGCTGTGATACCAGCCAGCTGCAACCCACGGCTATATAGGACCTACAGGCGATGTTCTTGAGTGGATATATGTCGATCTGAGCACAGCTGGGCGCCGTATATACAGCATCTGATACCAGCCAGATGCAACCCACGGCCATATAGGACCTAGAGGCGATGTTCTTCAGTCGATATATGTCGATCTGAGCACAGCTGGGCCACGTATATACAGCATGGGGGTAGCTGTGATCCAGCCAGCTGCAACCCACGGCTATATAGGACCTACAGGCGATGTTCTTGAGTCGATGTATGTCGATCTGAGCACAGCTGGGCCCCGTATATACAGCATGGGGGTAGCTCTGATACCAGCCAGATGCAACCCATGGCCATATAGGACCTACAGGCGATGTTCTTGAGTGGATATATGTCGATCTGAGCACAGCTGGGCGCCGTATATACAGCATGGGGGTAACTCTGATACCAGCCAGATGCAACCCACGGCCATATAGGACCTACAGGCGATGTTCTTGAGTGGATATATGTCGATCTGAGCACAGCTGGGCGCCGTATATACAGCATGGGGGTAGCTCTGATACCAGCCAAATGCAACCCACGGCCATATAGGACCTAGAGGCGATGTTCTTGAGTCGATATATGTCGATCTGAGCACAGCTGGGCCACGTATATACAGCATGGGGGTAGCTGTGATACCAGCCAGCTGCAACCCACGGCTATATAGGACCTACAGGCGATGTTCTTGAGTCGATATATGTCGATCTGAGCACAGCTGGGCCCCGCATATACAGCATGAGGGTAGCTCTGATACCAGCCAGATGCAACCCACGGCCATATAGGACCTACAGGCGGTGTTCTTGAGTGGATATATGTCTATCTGAGCACAGCTGGGCGCCGTATATACAGCATGGGGGTAGCTCTGATACCAGCCAGATGCAACCCACGGCCATATAGGACCTACAGGCGATGTTCTTGAGTCGATATATCTCGATCTGAGCACAGCTGGGCCACGTATATACAGCATGGGGGTAGCTGTGATACCAGCCAGCTGCAACCCACGGCTATATAGGACCTACAGGCGATGTTCTTGATTGGATATATGTCGATCTGAGCACAGCTGGGCCCCGTATATACAGCATGAGGGTAGCTCTGATACCAGCCAGCTGCAACCCACGGCTATATAGGACCTACAGGCGATGTTCTTGAGTGGATATATGTCGATCTGAGCACAGCTGGGCCCCGTATATACAGCATGAGGGTAGCTCTGATACCAGCCAGATGCAACCCACGGCCATATAGGACCTACAGGCGATGTTCTTGAGTCGATATATGTCGATCTGAGCACAGCTTGGCCCCGTATATACAGCATGGGGGTAGCTCTGATACCAGCCACATGCAACCCACGGCCATATAGGACCTACAGGCGATGTTCTTGAATCGAACATATCGATCTGAGCACAGCTGGGCCACGTATATACAGCATGGGGGTAGCTGTGATACCAGCCAGCTGCAACCCACGGCTATATAGGACCTACAGGCGATGTTCTTGAGTGATATATCTCGATCTGAGCATAGCTGGGCGCCGTATATACAGCATCTGATACCAGCCAGATGCAACCCACGGCCATATAGGTCCTAGAGGCGATGTTCTTCAGTCGATATATGTCGATCTGAGCACAGCTGGGCCACGTATATACAGCATGGGGGTAGCTGTGATACCAGCCACCTGCAACCCACGGCTATATAGAACCTACAGGCGATGTTCTTGAATCAATATATATCGATCTGAGCACAGCTGGGCCACGTATATACAGCATGGGGGTAGCTCTGATACCAGCCAGATGCAACCCACGGCCATATAGGACCTACAGGCGATGTTCTTGAGTCGATATATGTCGATCTGAGCACAGCTGGGCCACGTATATACAGCATGGAGGTAGCTGTGATACCAGCCAGCTGCAACCCACAGCTATATAGGACCTACAGGCGATGTTCTTGAGTCGATATATGTCGATCTGAGCACAGCTGGGCCCCGTATATACAGCATGGGGGTAGCTCTGATACCAGCCAGATGCAACCCACGGCCATATAGGACCTACAGGCGATGTTCTTGAGTGGATATATGTCGAACTGAGCATAGCTGGGCGCCGTATATACAGCATGGGGGTAGCTCTGATACCAGCCAGATGCAACCCACGGCCATATAGGACCTACAGGCGATGTTCTTGAGTCGATATATGTCGATCTGAGAACAGCTGGACCACGTATATACAGCATGGGGGTAGCTGTGATACCAGCCAGCTGCAACCCACGGTTATATAGGACATACAGGCGATGTTCTTGAGTCGATATATGTCGATCTGAGCACAGCTGGGCCCCGTATTACAGCATGGGGGTAGCTCTGATACCAGCCAGATGCAACCGACGGCCATATAGGACCTACAGGCGATGTTCTTCAGTAAATATATGTCGATCTGAGTACAGCTGGGCACCGTATATACAGCATGGGGGTAGCTATGATACCAGCCAGATGCAACCCACGGCCATATAGGACCTATAGGCGATGTTCTTGAGTCGATATATGTCGAACTGAGCACAGCTGGGCCCCGTATATACAGCATGGAGGTAGCTCTGATACCAGCCAGATGCAACCCACGGCCATATAGGACCTACAGGCGATGTTCTTGAGTGGATATATGTCGATCTGAGCACAGCTGGGCGCCGTATATACAGCATGGGGGTAGCTCTGATACCAGCCAGATGCAACCCACGGCCATATAAGACCTACAGGCGATGTTCTTGAGTCGATATATGTCGATCTGAGCACAGCTGGGCCACGTATATACAGCATGGGGGTAGCTGTGATACCAGCCAGCCGCAACCCACGGCTATATAGGACCTACAGGCGATGTTCTTGAGTCGATATATGTCGATCTGAGCACAGCTGGGTCCCGTATATACAGCATAGGGGTAGCTCTGATACAAGCCAGATGCAACCCACGGCCATATAGGACCTACAGGCGATGTTCTTGAGTGGATATATGTCGATCTGAGCACAGCTGGGCGCCGTATATACAGCATGGGGGTAGCTCTGATACCAGCCAGATGCAACCCACGGCCATATAGGACCTACAGGCGATGTTCTTGAGTAGATATATGTCGATCTAAGCACAGCTGGGCGCCGTATATACAGCATGGGGGTAGATCAAATACAAGCCTGATGCAACCCACGGCCATATAGGACCTACAGGCGATGTTTTTGAGTGGATATATGTCGATCTGAGCACAGCTGGGCGCCGTATATACAGCATGGTGGTAGCTCTGATACCAGCCGGATGCAACCCACGGCCATATAGGACCTACAGGCGATGTTCTTGAGTCGATATATGTCGATCTGAGCACAGCTGGGCCACGTATATACAGCATGGGGGTAGCTGTGATACCAGCCAGCTGCAACCCACGGCCATATAGGACCTACAGGCGATGTTCTTGAGTGGATATATGTCGATCTGAGCACAGCTGGGTCCCGTATATACAGCATAGGGGTAGCTCTGATACAAGCCAGATGCAACCCACGGCCATATAGGACCTACAGGCGATGTTCTTGAGTGGATATATGTCGATCTGAGCACAGCTGGGCGCCGTATATACAGCATGGGGGTAGCTCTGATACCAGCCAGATGCAACCCACTGCCATATAGGACCTACAGGCGATGTTCTTGAGTCGATATATGTCGATCTGAGCACAGCTGGGCCCCGTATATACAGCATGGGGGTAGCTCTGATACCAGCCACATGCAACCCACGGCCATATAGGACCTACAGGCGATGTTCTTGAATCGAACATATCGATCTGAGCACAGCTGGGCCACGTATATACAGCATGGGGGTAGCTGTGATACCAGCCAGCTGCAACCCACGGCTATATAGGACCTACAGGCGCTGTTCTTGAGTGGATATATGTCGAACTGAGGACAGCTGGGCGCCGTATATACAGCATCTGATACCAGCCAGATGCAACCCACGGCCATATAGGACCTAGAGGCGATGTTCTTCAGTCGATATATGTCGATCTGAGCACAGCTGGGCCACGTATATACAGCATGGGTGTAGCTGTGATACCAGCCACCTGCAACCCACGGCTATATAGGACCTACAGGCGATGTTCTTGAATCAATATATATCGATCTGAGCACAGCTGGGCCACGTATATACAGCATGGGGGTAGCTGTATTACCAGCCAGCTGCAACCCACGGCCATATAGGACCTACAGGCGATGTTCTTGAGTGGATATATGTCGATCTGAGCACAGCTGGGCGCCGTATATACAACATGGGGGTAGCTCTGATACCAGCCAGATGCAACCCACGGCCATATAGGACCTACAGGCGATTTTCTTGAGTCGATATATCTCGATCTGAGCACAGCTGGGCCACGTATATACAGCATGGGGTAGCTGTGATACCAGCCAGCTGCAACCCACGGCTATATAGGACCTACAGGCGATGTTCTTGAGTCGATATATGTCGATCTGAGCACAGCTGGGCCCCGTATATACAGCATGGGGATAGCTCTGATACCAGCCAGATGCAACCCACGGCCATATAGGACCTACAGGCGATGTTCTTGAGTCGATATATGTCGATTTGAGCACAGCTGGCCCACGTATATGCAGCATGGGGGTAGCTGTGATACCAGCCAGCTGCAACCCACGGCTATATAGGACCTACAGGCGATGTTCTTGAGTCGATATATGTCGATCTGAGCACAGCTGGGTCCCGTATATACAGCATGGGGGTAGCTCTGATACCAGCCAGATGCAACCCACGGCCATATAGGACCTACAGGCGATGTTCTTGAGTGGATATATGTCGATCTGAGCACAGCTGGGCGCCGTATATACAGCATGGGGGTAACTCTGATACCAGCCAGATGCAACCCACGGCCATATAGGACCTACAGGCGATGTTCTTGAGTGGATATATGTCGATCTGAGCACAGCTGGGCGCCGTATATACAGCATGGGGGTAGCTCTGATACCAGCCAGATGCAACCCACGGCCATATAGGACCTGCAGGCGATGTTCTTGAGTCGATATATGTCGATCTGAGCACAGCTGGGCCACGTATATACAGCATGGGGGTAGCTGTGATACCATCCAGCTGCAACCCACGGCTATATAGGACCTACAGGCGATGTTCTTGAGTCGATATATGTCGATCTGAGCACAGCTGGGCCACGTATATACAGCATTGGGGTAGCTGTGATACCAGCCAGCTGCAACCCACGGCTATATAGGACCTACAGGCGATGTTCTTGAGTCGATATATGTCGATCTGAGCACAGCTGGGCCACGTATATACAGCATGGGGGTAGCTGTGATACCAGCCAGCTGCAACCCACGGCTATATAAGACCTACAGGCGATGTTCTTGAGTCGATATATGTCGATCTGAGCACAGCTGGGCCACGTATATACAGCATGGGGGTAGCTGTGATCCAGCCAGCTGCAACCCACGGCTATATAGGACCTACAGGCGATGTTCTTGAGTCGATGTATGTCGATCTGAGCACAGCTGGACCCCGTATATACAGCATGGGGGTAGCTCTGATACCAGCCAGATGCAACCCACGGCCATATAGGACCTACAGGCGATGTTCTTGAGTGGATATATGTCGATCTGAGCACAGCTGGGCGCCGTATATACAGCATGGGGGTAGCTCTGATACCAGCCAGATGCAACCCACGGCCATATAGGACCTAGAGGCGATGTTCTTGAATCGAACATATCGATCTGAGCACAGCTGGGCCACGTATATACAGCATGGGGGTAGCTGTGATACCAGCCAGCTGCAACCCACGGCTATATAGGACCTACAGGCGCTGTTCTTGAGTGGATATATGTCGAACTGAGGACAGCTGGGCGCCGTATATACAGCATCTGATACCAGCCAGATGCAACCCACGGCCATATAGGACCTAGAGGCGATGTTCTTCAGTCGATATATGTCGATCTGAGCACAGCTGGGCCACGTATATACAGCATGGGTGTAGCTGTGATACCAGCCACCTGCAACCCACGGCTATATAGGATCTACAGGCGATGTTCTTGAGTCGATATATGTCGATCTGAGCACAGCTGGGCCACGTATATACAGCATGGGGGTAGCTGTATTACCAGCCAGCTGCAACCCACGGCTATATAGGATCTACAGGCGATGTTCTTGAGTCGATATATGTCGATCTGAGCACAGCTGGGCCACGTATATACAGCATGGGGGTAGCTCTGATACCAGCCAGATGCAACCCACGGCCATATAGGACCTACAGGCGATGTTCTTGAGTAGACATATGTCGATCTGAGCACAGCTGGGCGCCGTATATACAGCATGGGGGTAGATCTAATACAAGCCAGATGCAACCCACGGCCATATAGGACCTACAGGCGATGTTCTTGAGTCGATATATGTCGATCTGAGCACAGCTGGGCCACGTATATACAGCATGGGGGTAGCTCTGATACCAGCCAGATGCAACCCACGGCCATATAGGACCTACAGGCGATGTTCTTGAGTAGACATATGTCGATCTGAGCACAGCTGGGCGCCGTATATACAGCATGGGGGTAGATCTAATACAAGCCAGATGCAACCCACGGCCATATAGGACCTACAGGCGATGTTCTTGAGTCGATATATGTCGATCTGAGCACAGCTGGGCCACGTATATACAGCATGGGGGTAGCTGTATTACCAGCCAGCTGCAACCCACGGCTATATAGGATCTACAGGCGATGTTCTTGAGTCGATATATGTCGATCTGAGCACAGCTGGGCGGCGTATATACAGCATGGGGGTAGCTCTGATACCAGCCAGATGCAACCCACGGCCATATAGGACATACAGGCGATGTTCTTGAGTCGATATGTGTCGATCTGAGAACAGCTGGGCCACGTATATACAGCATGGGGATAGCTGTGATACCAGCCAGCTGCAATCCACGGCTATATAGGACCTACAGGCGATGTTCTTGAGTCGATATATGTCGAACTGAGAACAGCTGGGCCCCGTATATACAGCATGGGGGTAGCTCTGATACCAGCCACATGCTACCCACGGCCATATAGGACCTACAGGCGATGTTCTTGAGTGGATATATGTCGATCTGAGCACAGCTGGGCGCCGTATATACAACATGGGGGTAGCTCTGATACCAGCCAGATGCAACCCACGGCCATATAGGACCTACAGGCGATGTTCTTGAGTCGATATATCTCGATCTGAGCACAGCTGGGCCACGTATATACAGCATGGGGTAGCTGTGATACCAGCCAGCTGCAACCCACGGCTATATAGGACCTACAGGCGATGTTCTTGAGTCGATATATGTCGATCTGAGCACAGCTGGGCCCCGTATATACAGCATGGGGATAGCTCTGATACCAGCCAGATGCAACCCACGGCCATATAGGACCTACAGGCGATGTTCTTGAGTCGATATATGTCGATCTGAGCACAGCTGGCCCACGTATATGCAGCATGGGGGTAGCTGTGATACCAGCCAGCTGCAACCCACGGCTATATAGGACCTACAGGCGATGTTCTTGAGTCGATATATGTCGATCTGAGCACAGCTGGGTCCCGTATATACAGCATGGGGGTAGCTCTGATACCAGCCAGATGCAACCCACGGCCACATAGGACCTACAGGCGATGTTCTTGAGTGGATATATGTCGATCTGAGCACTGCTGGGCGCCGTATATACAGCATGGGGGTAACTCTGATACCAGCCAGATGCAACCCACGGCCATATAGGACCTACAGGCGATGTTCTTGAGTGGATATATGTCGATCTGAGCACAGCTGGGCGCCGTATATACAGCATGGGGGTAGCTCTGATACCAGCCAGATGCAACCCACGGCCATATAGGACCTGCAGGCGATGTTCTTGAGTCGATATATGTCGATCTGAGCACAGCTGGGCCACGTATATACAGCATGGGGGTAGCTGTGATACCATCCAGCTGCAACCCACGGCTATATAGGACCTACAGGCGATGTTCTTGAGTCGATATATGTCGATCTGAGCACAGCTGGGCCACGTATCTACAGCATTGGGGTAGCTGTGATACCAGCCAGCTGCAACCCACGGCTATATAGGACCTACAGGCGATGTTCTTGAGTCGATATATGTCGATCTGAGCACAGCTGGGCCACGTATATACAGCATGGGGGTAGCTGTGATACCAGCCAGCTGCAACCCACGGCTATATAAGACCTACAGGCGATGTTCTTGAGTCGATATATGTCGATCTGAGCACAGCTGGGCCACGTATATACAGCATGGGGGTAGCTGTGATCCAGCCAGCTGCAACCCACAGCTATATAGGACCTACAGCCGATGTTCTTGAGTCGATGTATGTCGATCTGAGCACAGCTGGACCCCGTATATACAGCATGGGGGTAGCTCTGATACCAGCCAGATGCAACCCACGGCCATATAGGACCTACAGGCGATGTTCTTGAGTGGATATATGTCGATCTGAGCACAGCTGGGCGCCGTATATACAGCATGGGGGTAGCTCTGATACCAGCCAGATGCAACCCACGGCCATATAGGACCTAGAGGCGATGTTCTTGAGTCGATATATGTCGATCTGAGCACAGCTGGGCCACGTATATACAGCATGGGGGTAGCTGTGATACCAGCCAGCTGCAACCCACGGCTATATAGGACCTACAGGCGATGTTCTTGAGTCGATATATGTCGATCTGAGCACAGCTGGGCCACGTATATACAGCATGGAGGTAGCTGTGATACCAGCCAGCTGCAAGCCACGGCCATATAGGACCTACAGGCGATGTTCTTGAGTCGATATATGTCGATCTGAGCACAGCTGGGCCCCGTATATACAGCATGAGGGTAGCTCTGATACCAGCCAGATGCAACCCACGGCCATATAGGACCTACAGGCGGTGTTCTTGAGTGGATATATGTCTATCTGAGCACAGCTGGGCGCCGTATATACAGCATGGGGGTAGCTCTGATACCAGCCAGATGCAACCCACGGCAATATAGGACCTACAGGCGATGTTCTTGAGTCGATATATCTCGATCTGAGCACAGCTGGGCCACGTATATACAGCATGGGGGTAGCTGTGATACCAGCCAGCTGCAACCCACGGCTATATAGGACCTACAGGCGATGTTCTTGAGTGGATATATGTCGATCTGAGCACAGCTGGGCCCCGTATATACAGCATGGGGGTAGCTCTGATACCAGCCAGATGCAACCCACGGCCATATAGGACCTACAGGCGATGTTCTTGAGTGGATATATGTCGATCTGAGCACAGCTGGGCGCCGTATATAAAGCATGGGGGTAGCTCTGATATCAGCCAGATGCAACCCACGGCCATATGGGACCTACAAGCGATGTTCTTGAGTCGATATATGTCGATCTGAGCACAGCTGGGCCACGTATTTACAGCATGGGGGTAGCTGTGATACCAGCAAGCTGAAACCCACGGCTATATAGGACCTACAGGAGATGTTCTTGAGTCGATATATGTCGATCTGAGCACAGCTGGGTCCCGTATATACTACATAGGGGTAGCTCTGATACAAGCCAGATGCAACCCACGGCCATATAGGACCTACAGGCGATGTTCTTGAGTGGATATATGTCGATCTGAGCACAGCTGGGCGCCGTATATACAGCATGGGGGTAGCTCTGATACCTGCCAGATGCAACCCACGGCCATATAGGACCTACAGGCGATGTTCTTGAGTCGATATATGTCGATCTGAGCACAGCTGGGCCCCGTATATACAGCATGGGGGTAGCTCTGATACCAGCCACATGCAACCCACGGCCATATAGGACCTACAGGCGATGTTCTTGAATCGAACATATCGATCTGAGCACAGCTGGGCCACGTATATACAGCATGGGGGTAGCTGTGATACCAGCCAGCTGCAACCCACGGCTATATAGGACCTACAGGCGCTGTTCTTGAGTGGATATATGTCGATCTGAGCACAGCTGGGCGCCGTATATACAGCATCTGATACCAGCCAGATGCAACCCACGGCCATATAGGACCTAGAGGCGATGTTCTTCAGTCGATATATGTCGATCTGAGCACAGCTGGGCCACGTATATACAGCATGGGTGTAGCTGTGATACCAGCCACCTGCAACCCACGGCTATATAGGACCTACAGGCGATGTTCTTGAATCAATATATATCGATCTGAGCACAGTTGGGCCACGTATATACAGCATGGGGGTAGCTGTGATACCAGCCAGATGCAACCCACGGCCATATAGGACCTACAGGCGATGTTCTTGAGTAGATATATGTCGATCTGAGCACAGCTGGGCGCCGTATATACAGCATGGGGGTAGATCTAATACCAGCCAGATGCAACCCACGGCCATATAGGACCTACAGGCGATGTTCTTGAGTCGATATATGTCGATCTGAGCACAGCTGGGCCACGTATATACAGCATGGGGTAGCTGTGATACCAGCCAGCTGCAACCCACGGCTATATAGGACCTACAGGCGATGTTCTTGAGTCGATATATGTCGATCTGAGCACAGCTGGGCCCCGTATATACAGCATGGGGATAGCTCTGATAGCAGCCAGATGCAACCCACGGCCATATAGGACCTACAGGCGATGTTCTTGAGTCGATATATGTCGATCTGAGCACAGCTGGCCCACGTATATGCAGCATGGGGGTAGCTGTGATACCAGCCAGCTGCAACCCACGGCTATATAGGACCTACAGGCGATGTTCTTGAGTCGATATATGTCGATCTGAGCACAGCTGGGTCCCGTATATACAGCATGGGGGTAGCTCTGATACCAGCCAGATGCAACCCACGGCCACATAGGACCTACAGGCGATGTTCTTGAGTGGATATATGTCGATCTGAGCACAGCTGGGCGCCGTATATACAGCATGGGGGTAACTCTGATACCAGCCAGATGCAACCCACGGCCATATAGGACCTACAGGCGATGTTCTTGAGTGGATATATGTCGATCTGAGCACAGCTGGGCGCCGTATATACAGCATGGGGGTAGCTCTGATACCAGCCAGATGCAACCCACGGCCATATAGGACCTGCAGGCGATGTTCTTGAGTCGATATATGTCGATCTGAGCACAGCTGGGCCACGTATATACAGCATGGGGGTAGCTGTGATACCATCCAGCTGCAACCCACGGCTATATAGGACCTACAGGCGATGTTCTTGAGTCGATATATGTCGATCTGAGCACAGCTGGGCCACGTATATACAGCATTGGGGTAGCTGTGATACCAGCCAGCTGCAACCCACGGCTATATAGGACCTACAGGCGATGTTCTTGAGTCGATATATGTCCATCTGAGCACAGCTGGGCCACGTATATACAGCATGGGGGTAGCTGTGATACCAGCCAGCTGCAACCCACGGCTATATAAGACCTACAGGCGATGTTCTTGAGTCGATATATGTCGATCTGAGCACAGCTGGGCCACGTATATACAGCATGGGGGTAGCTGTGATCCAGCCAGCTGCAACCCACAGCTATATAGGACCTACAGCCGATGTTCTTGAGTCGATGTATGTCGATCTGAGCACAGCTGGACCCCGTATATACAGCATGGGGGTAGCTCTGATACCAGCCAGATGCAACCCACGGCCATATAGGACCTACAGGCGATGTTCTTGAGTGGATATATGTCGATCTGAGCACAGCTGGGCGCCGTATATACAGCATGGGGGTAGCTCTGATACCAGCCAGATGCAACCCACGGCCATATAGGACCTAGAGGCGATGTTCTTGAGTCGATATATGTCGATCTGAGCACAGCTGGGCCACGTATATACAGCATGGGGGTAGCTGTGATACCAGCCAGCTGCAACCCACGGCTATATAGGACCTACAGGCGATGTTCTTGAGTCGATATATGTCGATCTGAGCACAGCTGGGCCACGTATATACAGCATGGAGGTAGCTGTGATACCAGCCAGCTGCAAGCCACGGCCATATAGGACCTACAGGCGATGTTCTTGAGTCGATATATGTCGATCTGAGCACAGCTGGGCCCCGTATATACAGCATGAGGGTAGCTCTGATACCAGCCAGATGCAACCCACGGCCATATAGGACCTACAGGCGGTGTTCTTGAGTGGATATATGTCTATCTGAGCACAGCTGGGCGCCGTATATACAGCATGGGGGTAGCTCTGATACCAGCCAGATGCAACCCACGGCAATATAGGACCTACAGGCGATGTTCTTGAGTCGATATATCTCGATCTGAGCACAGCTGGGCCACGTATATACAGCATGGGGGTAGCTGTGATACCAGCCAGCTGCAACCCACGGCTATATAGGACCTACAGGCGATGTTCTTGAGTGGATATATGTCGATCTGAGCACAGCTGGGCCCCGTATATACAGCATGGGTGTAGCTCTGATACCAGCCAGATGCAACCCACGGCCATATAGGACCTACAGGCGATTTTCTTGAGTGGATATATGTCGATCTGAGCACAGCTGGGCGCCGTATATAAAGCATGGGGGTAGCTCTGATATCAGCCAGATGCAACCCACGGCCATATGGGACCTACAAGCGATGTTCTTGAGTCGATATATGTCGATCTGAGCACAGCTGGGCCACGTATTTACAGCATGGGGGTAGCTGTGATACCAGCAAGCTGAAACCCACGGCTATATAGGACCTACAGGAGATGTTCTTGAGTCGATATATGTCGATCTGAGCACAGCTGGGTCCCGTATATACTACATAGGGGTAGCTCTGATACAAGCCAGATGCAACCCACGGCCATATAGGACCTACAGGCGATGTTCTTGAGTGGATATATGTCGATCTGAGCACAGCTGGGCGCCGTATATACAGCATGGGGGTAGCTCTGATACTTGCCAGATGCAACCCACGGCCATATAGGACCTACAGGCGATGTTCTTGAGTCGATATATGTCGATCTGAGCACAGCTGGGCCCCGTATATACAGCATGGGGGTAGCTCTGATACCAGCCACATGCAACCCACGGCCATATAGGACCTACAGGCGATGTTCTTGAATCGAACATATCGATCTGAGCACAGCTGGGCCACGTATATACAGCATGGGGGTAGCTGTGATACCAGCCAGCTGCAACCCACGGCTATATAGGACCTACAGGCGCTGTTCTTGAGTGGATATATGTCGATCTGAGCACAGCTGGGCGCCGTATATACAGCATCTGATACCAGCCAGATGCAACCCACGGCCATATAGGACCTAGAGGCGATGTTCTTCAGTCGATATATGTCGATCTGAGCACAGCTGGGCCACGTATATACAGCATGGGTGTAGCTGTGATACCAGCCACCTGCAACCCACGGCTATATAGGACCTACAGGCGATGTTCTTGAATCAATATATATCGATCTGAGCACAGTTGGGCCACGTATATACAGCATGGGGGTAGCTGTGATACCAGCCAGATGCAACCCACGGCCATATAGGACCTACAGGCGATGTTCTTGAGTAGATATATGTCGATCTGAGCACAGCTGGGCGCCGTATATACAGCATGGGGGTAGATCTAATACCAGCCAGATGCAACCCACGGCCATATAGGACCTACAGGCGATGTTCTTGAGTCGATATATGTCGATCTGAGCACAGCTGGGCCACGTATATACAGCATGGGGGTAGCTGTGATACCAGCCAGCTGCAACCCACGGCTATATAGGACCTACAGGCGATGTTCTTGTGTCGATATATGTCGATCTGAGCACAGCTGGGCCCCGTATATACAGCATGGTGGTAGCTCTGATACCAGCCGGATGCAACCCACGGCCATATAGGACCTACAGGCGATGTTCTTGAGTCGATATATGTCGATCTGAGCACAGCTGGGCCACGTATATACAGCATGGGGGTAGCTGTGATACCAGCCAGCTGCAACCCACGGCCATGTAGGACCTACAGGCGATGTTCTTGAGTGGAAATATGTCGATCTGAGCACAGCTGGGCGGCGTATATACAGCATGGGGGTAGCTCTGATACCAGCCAGATGCAACCCACGGCCATATAGGACATACAGGCGATGTTCTTGAGTCGATATGTGTCGATCTGAGCACAGCTGGGCCACGTATATACAGCATGGGGATAGCTGTTATACCAGCCAGCTGCAACCCACGGCTATATAGGACCTACAGGCGATGTTCTTGAGTCGATATATGTCGAACTGAGCACAGCTGGGCCTCGTATATACAGCATGGGGGTAGCTCTGATACCAGCCACATGCTACCCACGGCCATATAGGACCTACAGGCGATGTTCTTGTGTGGATATATGTCGATCTGAGCACAGCTGGGCGCCGTATATACAACATGGGGGTAGCTCTGATACCAGCCAGATGCAACCCACGGCCATATAGGACCTACAGGCGATGTTCTTGAGTCGATATATCTCGATCTGAGCACAGCTGGGCCACGTATATACAGCATGGGGTAGCTGTGATACCAGCCAGCTGCAACCTACGGCTATATAGGACCTACAGGCGATGTTCTTGAGTCGATATATGTCGATCTGAGCACAGCTGGGCCACGTATATACAGCATTGGGGTAGCTGTGATACCAGCCAGCTGCAACCCACGGCTATATAGGACCTACAGGCGATGTTCTTGAGTCGATATATGTCGATCTGAGCACAGCTGGGCCACGTATATACAGCATGGGGGTAGCTGTTATACCAGCCAGCTGCAACCCACGGCTATATAAGACCTACAGGCGATGTTCTTGAGTCGATATATGTCGATCTGAGCACAGCTGGGCCACGTATATACAGCATGGGGGTAGCTGTGATCCAGCCAGCTGCAACCCACGGCTATATAGGACCTACAGGCGATGTTCTTGAGTCGATGTATGTCGATCTGAGCACAGCTGGGCCCCGTATATACAGCATGGGGGTAGCTCTGATACCAGCCAGATGCAACCCACGGCCATATAGGACCTACAGGCGATGTTCTTGAGTGGATATATGTCGATCTGAGCACAGTTGGGCGCCGTATATACAGCATGGGGGTAACTCTGATACCAGCCAGATGCAACCCACGGCCATATAGGACCTACAGGCGATGTTCTTGAGTGGATATATGTCGATCTGAGCACAGCTGGGCGCCGTATATACAGCATGGGGGTAGCTCTGATACTAGCCAGATGCAACCCACGGCCATATAGGACCTAGAGGCGATGTTCTTGAGTCGATATATGTCGATCTGAGCACAGCTGGGCCACGTATATACAGCATGGGGGTAGCTGTGATACCAGCCAGCTGCAACCCACGGCTATATAGGACCTACAGGCGATGTTCTTGAGTCGATATATGTCGATCTGAGCACAGCTGGGCCCCGTATATACAGCATGAGGGTAGCTCTGATACCAGCCAGATGCAACCCACGGCCATATAGGACCTACAGGCGGTGTTCTTGAGTGGATATATGTCGATCTTAGCACAGCTGGGCGCCGTATATACAGCATGGGGGTAGCTCTGATACCAGCCAGATGCAACCCACGGCCATATAGGACCTACAGGCGATGTTCTTGAGTCGATATATCTCGATCTGTGCACAGCTGGGCCACGTATATACAGCATGGGGGTAGCTGTGTTACCAGCCAGCTGCAACCCATGGCTATATAGGACCTACAGGCGATGTTCTTGAGTGGATATATGTCGATCTGATCACAGCTGGGCCCCGTATATACAGCATGGGGGTAGCTCTGATGCCAGCCAGATGCAACCCACGGCCATATAGGACCTACAGGCGATGTTCTTGAGTGGATATATGTCGATCTGAGTACAGCTGGGCGCCGTATATACAGCATGGGGGTAGCTCTGATATCAGCCAGATGCAACCCACGGCCATATGGGACCTACAAGCGATGTTCTTGAGTCGATATATGTCGAACTGAGCACAGCTGGGCCCCGTATATACAGCATGGGGGTAGCTCTGATACCAGCCAGATGCTACCCACGGCCATATAGGACCTACAGGCGATGTTCTTGAGTGGATATATGTCGATCTGAGCACAGCTGGGCCACGTATATACAGAATGGGGGCAGCTGTGATCCAGCCAGCTGCAACCCACGGCTATATAGGACCTACAGGCGATGTTCTTGAGTCGATGTATATCGATCTGAGCACAGCTGGGCCCCGTATATACAGCGTGGTGGTAGCTCTGATACCAGCCGGATGCAATCTACGGCCATATAGGACTCACAGGCGATGTTCTTGAGTGGATATATGTCGATCTGAGCACAGCTGGGCGCCGTATATACAGCATGGGGGTAGCTCTGATACCAGCCAGATGCAACCCATGGCCATATAGGACCTACAGGCGATGTTATTGAGTCGATATATGTCGATCTGAGCACAGCTGGGCCCCGTATATACAACATAGGGGTAGCTCTGATAACAGCCAGATGCAACCCACGGCCATATAGGACCTACAGGCGATGTTCTTGAGTGGATATATGTCGATCTGAGCACAGCTGGGCGCCGTATATACAGCATGGGGGTAGCTCTGATACCAGCCAGATGCAACCCATGGCCATATAGGACCTACAGGCGATGTTATTGAGTCGATATATGTCGATCTGAGCACAGCTGGGCCCCGTATATACAGCATGGGGGTAGCTCTGATACCAGCCAGATGCAACCCACGGCCATATAGGACCTACAGGCGATGTTCTTGAATCGATATATGTCTATCTGAACACAACTGGGCCCCGTATATACAGCATGGGGGTAGCTCTGATACCAGCCAGATGCAACCCACGGCCATATAGGACCTACAGGCGATGTTCTTGAGTGGATATATGTCGATCTGAGTACAGCTGGGCGCCGTATATAAAGCATGGGGGTAGCTCTGATATCAGCCAGATGCAACCCACGGCCATATGGGACCTACAAGCGATGTTCTTGAGTCGATATATGTCGATCTGAGCACAGCTGGGCCACGTATTTACAGCATGGGGGTAGCTGTGATACCAGCAAGCTGCAACCCACGGCTATATAGGACCTACAGGCGATGTTCTTGAGTCGATATATGTCGATCTGAGCACAGCTGGGCCACGTATATACAGCATGGGGGTAGCTGTGATCCAGCCAGCTGCATCCCACGGATATATAGGACCTACAGGCGATGTTCTTGAGTAGATGTATGTCGATCTGAGCACAGCTGGGCCCCGTATATACAGCATGGGGGTAGCTCTGATACCAGCCAGATGCAACCCACGGCCATATAGGACCTACAGGCGATGTTCTTGAGTGGATATATGTCGATCTGAGCACAGCTGGGCGCCGTATATACAGCATGGGGGTAGCTCTGATACCAGCCAGATGCAACCCACGGCCATATAGGACCTACAGGCGATGTTCTTGAGTCGATATATGTCGATCTGAGCACAGCTGGGCCCCGTATATACAGCATGGGGGTAGCTCTGATACCAGCCAGATGCAACCCACGGCCATATAGGACCTACAGGCGGTGTTCTTGAGTGGATATATGTCGATCTGAGCACAGCTGGGCGCCGTATATACAGCATGGGGGTAGCTCTGATACCAGCCAGATGCAACCCACGGCCATATAGGACCTACAGGCGATGTTCTTGAGTCGATATATCTCGATCTGAGCACAGCTGGGCCACGTATATACAGCATGGGGGTAGCTGTGATACCAGCCAGCTGCAACCCACGGCTATATAGGACCTACAGGCGATGTTCTTGAGTCGATATATGTCGATCTGAGCACAGCTGGGCCCCGTATATACAGCATGGGGGTAGCTCTGATACCAGCCAGATGCAACCCACGGCCATATAGGACATACAGGCGATGTTCTTGAGTGGATATATGTCGATCTGAGTACAGCTGGGCGCCGTATATACAGCATGGGGGTAGCTCTGATATCAGCCAGATGCAACCCACGGCCATATGGGACCTACAGGCGATGTTCTTGAGTCGATATATGTCGATCTGAGCACAGCCGGGCGACGTATTTACAGCATGGGGGTAGCTGTGATACCAGCAAGCTGCAACCCACGGCTATATAGGGCCTTCAGGCGATGTTCTTGAGTCGATATATGTCGATCTGAGCACAGCTGGGCCCCGTATATATAGCATGGGTGTAGCTCTGATACCAGCCAGATGCAACTCACGGCCATATAGGATCTACTGGCGATGTTCCTGAGTGGATATATGTCGATGTGAGCACAGCTGGGCGCCGTATATACAGCATGGGGGTAGCTGTGATAGCAGCCAGCTGCAACCCACGGCTATATAGGATCTACAGGCGATGTTCTTGAGTCGATATTTGTCGATCTGAGCACAGCTGGGCCCCGTATATACAGCATGGGGGTAGCTCTGATACCAGCCAGATGCAACCCACGACCATATAGGACCTACAGGCGATGTTACTGAGTAGATATATGTCGATCTGAGCACAGCTGGGCGCCGTATATACAGCATGGGGGTAGCTCTGATACCAGCCAGATGAAACCCACGGCCATATAGGACCTACAGGCGATGTTCTTGAGTCGATATATGTCGATCTGAGTACAGCTGGGCCCCGTATATACAGCATGGGGGTAGCTCTGATACCAGCCAGATGCAACCCACGGCCATATAGGACCTACAGGCGTTGTTCTTGAGTAGCTATATGTCGATCTGAGCACAGCTGGGCGCCGTATATACAGCATGGGGGTAGCTCTGATACCAGCCAGATGCAACCCACGGCCATATAGGACCTACAGGCGATGTTCTTGAGTCGATATATGTCGATCTGAGTACAGCTGGGCCCCGTATATACAGCATGGGGGTAGCTCTGATACCAGCCAGATGCAACCCACGGCCATATAGGACCTACAGGCGTTGTTCTTGAGTAGCTATATGTCGATCTGAGCACAGCTGGGCGCCGTATATACAGCATGGGGGTAGCTCTGATACCAGCCAGATGCAACCCACGGCCATATAGGACCTACAGGCGATGTTCTTGAGTCGATATATGTCGATCTGAGCACAGCTGGGCGCCGTATATACAGCATGGGGGTAGCTCTGATACCAGCCAGCTGCAACCCACAGCTATATAGGACCTACAGGCCATGTTCTTGAGTCGATATATGTCGATCTGAGCACAGCTGGGCCCCGTATATACAGCATGGGGGTAGCTCTGATACCAGCCAGATGCAACCCACGGCCATATAGGACCTACAGGCGACGTTCTTGAGTCGATATATGTCGATCTGAGCACAGTTGGGCCCCGTATATACAGCATGGGGGTAGCTCTGATACCAGCCAGATGCAACCCACGGCTATATAGGACCTACAGGCGATGTTCTTGAGTCGATATATGTCGATCTGAGCACACCTGGGCCACGTATATACAGCATGGGGGTAGCTGTGATACCAGCCAGCTGCAACCCACAGCTATATAGGACCTACAGGCGATGTTCTTGAGTCGATATATGTCGATCTGAGCACAGCTGGGCCCCGTATATACAGCATGGGGGTAGCTCTGATACCAGCCAGATGCAACCCACGGCCATTTAGGACCTACAGGCGATGTTCTTGAGTGGATATATGTCGAACTGAGCATAGCTTGGCGCCGTATATACAGCATGGGGGTAGCTCTGATACCAGCCAGATGCAACCCACGGCCATATAGGACCTACAGGCGATGTTCTTGAGTCGATATATGTCGAACTGAGCACAGCTGGGCCCCGTATATACAGCATGGGGGTAGCTCTGATACCAGCCAGATGCAACCCACGGCCATATAGGACCTACAGGCGATGTTCTTCAGTGGATATATGTCGATCTGAGCACAGCTGGGCACCGTATATACAGCATGGGGGTAGCTCTGATACCAGCCAGATGCAACCCACGGCCATATCGGACCTATAGGCGATGTTCTTGTGTCGATATATGTCGAACTGAGCACAGCTGGGCCCCGTATATACAGCATGGGGGTAGCTCTGATACCAGCCAGATGCAACCCACGGCCATATAGGACCTACAGGCGATGTTCTTGAGTGGATATATGTCGATCTGAGCACAGCTGGGCGCCGTATATACAGCATGGGGGTAACTCTGATACCAGCCAGATGCAACTTACGGTCATATAGGACCTACAGGCGATGTTCTTGAGTGGATATATGTCGATCTGAGCACAGCTGGGCGCCGTATATACAGCATGGGGGTAGCTCTGATACCAGCCAGATGCAACCCACGGCCATATAGGACCTAGAGGCGATGTTCTTGAGTCGATATATGTCGATCTGAGCACAGCTGGGCCACGTATATACAGCATGGGGGTAGCTGTGATACCAGCCAGCTACAACCCACGGCTATATAGGACCTACAGGCGATGTTCTTGAGTCGATATATGTCGATCTGAGCACAGCTGGGCCCCGTATATACAGCATGGGGGTAGCTCTGATACCAGCCAGATTTAACCCACGGCCATATAGGACCTACAGGCGGTGTTCTTGAGTGGATATATGTCGATCTTAGCACAGCTGGGCGCCGTATATACAGCATGGGGGTAGCTCTGATACCAGCCAGATGCAACCCACGGCCATATAGGACCTACAGGCGATGTTCTTGAGTCGATATATCTCGATCTGTGCACAGCTGGGCCACGTATTTACAGCATGGGGGTAGCTGTGATACCAGCAAGCTGCAACCCACGGCTATATAGGACCTACAGGCGATGTTCTTGGTTGGATATATGTCGATCTGAGCACAGCTGGGCCCCGTATATACAGCATGGGGGTAGCTCTGATGCCAGCCAGATGCAACCCACGGCCATATAGGACCTACAGGCGATGTTCTTGAGTGGATATATGTCGATCTGAGTACAGCTGGGCGCCGTATATACAGCATAGGGGTAGTTCTGATATCAGCCAGATGCAACCCACGGCCATATGGGACCTACAAGCGATGTTCTTGAGTCGATATATGTCGATCTGAGCACAGCTGGGCCACGTATTTACAGCATGGGGGTAGCTGTGATACCAGCAAGCTGCAACCCACGGCTATATAGGACCTACAGGCGATGTTCTTGAGTCGATATATGTCGATCTGAGCACAGCTGGGCCCCGTATATATAGCATGGGAGTAGCTCTGATCCAGCCAGATGCAACTCACGGCCATATAGGATCTACAGGCGATGTTCCTGAGTGGATATATGTCGATCTGAGCACAGCTGGGCGCCGTATATACAGCATGGGGGTAGCTGTGATACCAGCCAGCTGCAACCCACGGCTATATAGGACCTACAGGCGAGGTTACTGAGTAGATATATGTCGATCTGAGCACAGCTGGGCGCCGTATATACAGCATGGGGGTAGCTCTGATACCAGTCAGATGCAACCCACGGCCATATAGGACCTACAGGCGATGTTCTTGAGTCGATATATGTCGAACTGAGCACAGCTGGGCCCCGTATATACAGCATGGGGGTAGCTCTGATACCAGTCAGATGCAACCCACGGCCATATAGGACCTACAGGCGATGTTCTTGAGTCGATATATGTCGATCTGAGCACAGCTGGGCCCCGTATATACAGCATGGGGGTAGCTCTGATGCCAGCCAGATGCAACCCACGGCCATATAGGACCTACAGGCGATGTTCTTGAGTGGATATATGTCGATCTGAGTACAGCTGGGCGCCGTATATACAGCATGGGGGTAGCTCTGATATCAGCCAGATGCAACCCACGGCCATATGGGACCTACAAGCGATGTTCTTGAGTCGATATATGTCGATCTGAGCACAGCTGGGCCACGTATTTACAGCATGGGGGTAGCTGTGATACCAGCAAGCTGCAACCCACGGCTATATAGGACCTACAGGCGATGTTCTTGAGTCGATATATGTCGATCTGAGCACAGCTGGGCCCCGTATATATAGCATGGGAGTAGCTCTGATCCAGCCAGATGCAACTCACGGCCATATAGGATCTACAGGCGATGTTCCTGAGTGGATATATGTCGATCTGAGCACAGCTGGGCGCCGTATATACAGCATGGGGGTAGCTGTGATACCAGCCAGCTGCAACCCACGGCTATATAGGACCTACAGGCGAGGTTACTGAGTAGATATATGTCGATCTGAGCACGGCTGGGCGCCGTATATACAGCATGGGGGTAGCTCTGATACCAGTCAGATGCAACCCACGGCCATATAGGACCTACAGGCGATGTTCTTGAGTCGATATATGTCGAACTGAGCACAGCTGGGCCCCGTATATACAGCATGGGGGTAGCTCTGATACCAGCCAGATGCTACTTACGGCCATATAGGACCTACAGGCGATGTTCTTGAGTGGATATATGTCGATCTGAGCGCAGCTGGGCCACGTATATACAGAATGGGGGCAGCTGTGATCCAGCCAGCTGCAACCCACGGCTATATAGGACCTACAGGCGATGTTCTTTAGTCGATGTATATCGATCTGAGCATAGCTGGGCCCCGTATATACAGCGTGGTGGTAGCTCTGATACCAGCCGGATGCAATCTACGGCCATATAGGACTCACAGGCGATGTTCTTGAGTGGATATATGTCGATCTGAGCACAGCTGGGCGCCGTATATACAGCATGGGGGTAGCTCTGATACCAGCCAGATGCAACCCATGGCCATATAGGACCTACAGGCGATGTTATTGAGTCGATATATGTCGATCTGAGCACAGCCGGGCCCCGTATATACAACATAGGGGTAGCTCTGATAACAGCCAGATGCAACCCACGGCCATATAGGACCTACAGGCGATGTTCTTGAGTGGATATATGTCGATCTGAGCACAGCTGGGCGCCGTACATACAGCATGGGGGTAGCTCTGATACCAGCCAGATGCAACCCATGGCCATATAGGACCTACAGGCGATGTTATTGAGTCGATATATGTCGATCTGAGCACAGCTGGGCCCCGTATATACAGCATGGGGGTAGCTCTGATACCAGCCAGATGCAACCCACGGCCATATAGGACCTACAGGCGATGTTCTTGAATCGATATATGTCTATCTGAACACAACTGGGCCCCGTATATACAGCATGGGGGTAGCTCTGATACCAGCCAGATGCAACCCACGGCCATATAGGACCTACAGGCGATGTTCTTGAGTGGATATATGTCGATCTGAGTACAGCTGGGCGCCGTATATAAAGCATGGGGGTAGCTCTGATATCAGCCAGATGCAACCCACGGCCATATGGGACCTACAAGCGATGTTCTTGAGTCGATATATGTCGATCTGAGCACAGCTGGGCCACGTATTTACAGCATGGGGGTAGCTGTGATACCAGCAAGCTGCAACCCACGGCTATATAGGACCTACAGGCGATGTTCTTGAGTCGATATATGTCGATCTGAGCACAGCTGGGCCACGTATATACAGCATGGGGGTAGCTGTGATCCAGCCAGCTGCATCCCACGGATATATAGGACCTACAGGCGATGTTCTTGAGTAGATGTATGTCGATCTGAGCACAGCTGGGCCCCGTATATACAGCATGGGGGTAGCTCTGATACCAGCCAGATGCAACCCACGGCCATATAGGACCTACAGGCGATGTTCTTGAGTGGATATATGTCGATCTGAGCACAGCTGGGCGCCGTATATACAGCATGGGGGTAGCTCTGATACCAGCCAGATGCAACCCACGGCCATATAGGACCTACAGGCGATGTTCTTGAGTCGATATATGTCGATCTGAGCACAGCTGGGCCCCGTATATACAGCATGGGGGTAGCTCTGATACCAGCCAGATGCAACCCACGGCCATATAGGACCTACAGGCGGTGTTCTTGAGTGGATATATGTCGATCTGACCACAGCTGGGCGCCGTATATACAGCATGGGGGTAGCTCTGATACCAGCCAGATGCAACCCACGGCCATATAGGACCTACAGGCGATGTTCTTGAGTCGATATATCTCGATCTGAGCACAGCTGGGCCACGTATATACAGCATGGGGGTAGCTGTGATACCAGCCAGCTGCAACCCACGGCTATATAGGACCTACAGGCGATGTTCTTGAGTCGATATATGTCGATCTGAGCACAGCTGGGCCCCGTATATACAGCATGGGGGTAGCTCTGATACCAGCCAGCTGCAACCCACAGCTATATAGGACCTACAGGCCATGTTCTTGAGTCGATATATGTCGATCTGAGCACAGCTGGGCCCCGTATATACAGCATGGGGGTAGCTCTGATACCAGCCAGATGCAACCCACGGCCATATAGGACATACAGGCGATGTTCTTGAGTCGATATATGTCGATCTGAGCACAGCTGGGCCACGTATATACAGCATGGGGGTAGCTGTGATCCAGCCAGCTGCATCCCACGGATATATAGGACCTACAGGCGATGTTCTTGAGTAGATGTATGTCGATCTGAGCACAGCTGGGCCCCGTATATACAGCATGGGGGTAGCTCTGATACCAGCCAGATGCAACCCACGGCCATATAGGACCTACAGGCGATGTTCTTGAGTGGATATATGTCGATCTGAGCACAGCTGGGCGCCGTATATACAGCATGGGGGTAGCTCTGATACCAGCCAGATGCAACCCACGGCCATATAGGACCTACAGGCGATGTTCTTGAGTCGATATATGTCGATCTGAGCACAGCTGGGCCCCGTATATACAGCATGGGGGTAGCTCTGATACCAGCCAGATGCAACCCACGGCCATATAGGACCTACAGGCGGTGTTCTTGAGTGGATATATGTCGATCTGACCACAGCTGGGCGCCGTATATACAGCATGGGGGTAGCTCTGATACCAGCCAGATGCAACCCACGGCCATATAGGACCTACAGGCGATGTTCTTGAGTCGATATATCTCGATCTGAGCACAGCTGGGCCCCGTATATACAGCATGGGGGTAGCTCTGATACCAGCCAGCTGCAACCCACAGCTATATAGGACCTACAGGCCATGTTCTTGAGTCGATATATGTCGATCTGAGCACAGCTGGGCCCCGTATATACAGCATGGGGGTAGCTCTGATACCAGCCAGATGCAACCCACGGCCATATAGGACATACAGGCGATGTTCTTGAGTGGATATATGTCGATCTGAGTACAGCTGGGCGCCGTATATACAGCATGGGGGTAGCTCTGATATCAGCCAGATGCAACCCACGGCCATATGGGACCTACAGGCGATGTTCTTGAGTCGATATATGTCGATCTGAGCACAGCCGGGCGACGTATTTACAGCATGGGGGTAGCTGTGATACCAGCAAGCTGCAACCCACGGCTATATAGGGCCTTCAGGCGATGTTCTTGAGTCGATATATGTCGATCTGAGCACAGCTGGGCCCCGTATATATAGCATGGGTGTAGCTCTGATACCAGCCAGATGCAACTCACGGCCATATAGGATCTACTGGCGATGTTCCTGAGTGGATATATGTCGATCTGAGCACAGCAGGGCGCCGTATATACAGCATGGGGGTAGCTGTGATAGCAGCCAGCTGCAACCCACGGCTATATAGGATCTACAGGCGATGTTCTTGAGTCGATATATGTCGATCTGAGCACAGCTGGGCCCCGTATATACAGCATGGGGGTAGCTCTGATACCAGCCAGATGCAACCCACGACCATATAGGACCTACAGGCGATGTTACTGAGTAGATATATGTCGATCTGAGCACAGCTGGGCGCCGTATATACAGCATGGGGGTAGCTCTGATACCAGCCAGATGAAACCCACGGCCATATAGGACCTACAGGCGATGTTCTTGAGTCGATATATGTCGATCTGAGTACAGCTGGGCCCCGTATATACAGCATGGGGGTAGCTCTGATACCAGCCAGATGCAACCCACGGCCATATAGGACCTACAGGCGTTGTTCTTGAGTAGCTATATGTCGATCTGAGCACAGCTGGGCGCCGTATATACAGCATGGGGGTAGCTCTGATACCAGCCAGATGCAACCCACGGCCATATAGGACCTAGAGGCGATGTTCTTGAGTCGATATATGTCGATCTGAGCACAGCTGGGCGCCGTATATACAGCATGGGGGTAGCTCTGATACCAGCCAGCTGCAACCCACGGCCATTTAGGACCTACAGGCGATGTTCTTGAGTGGATATATGTCGAACTGAGCATAGCTTGGCGCCGTATATACAGCATGGGGGTAGCTCTGATACCAGCCAGATGCAACCCACGGCCATATAGGACCTACAGGCGATGTTCTTGAGTCGATATATGTCGAACTGAGCACAGCTGGGCCCCGTATATACAGCATGGGGGTAGCTCTGATACCAGCCAGATGCAACCCACGGCCATATAGGACCTACAGGCGATGTTCTTCAGTGGATATATGTCGATCTGAGCACAGCTGGGCACCGTATATACAGCATGGGGGTAGCTCTGATACCAGCCAGATGCAACCCACGGCCATATCGGACCTATAGGCGATGTTCTTGTGTCGATATATGTCGAACTGAGCACAGCTGGGCCCCGTATATACAGCATGTGGGTAGCTCTGATACCAGCCAGATGCAACCCACGGCCATATAGGACCTACAGGCGATGTTCTTGAGTGGATATATGTCGATCTGAGCACAGCTGGGCGCCGTATATACAGCATGGGGGTAGCTCTGATACCAGCCAGATGCAACCCACGGCCATATAGGACCTACAGGCGATGTTCTTGAGTCGATATATGTCGATCTGAGCACACCTGAGCCCCGTATATACAGCATAGGGGTAGCTCTGATACCAGCCAGATGCAACCCACGGCCATATAGGACCTACAGGCGATGTTCTTGAATCGAACATATCGATCTGAGCACAGCTGGGCCACGTATATACAGCATGGGGTTAGCTGTGATACCAGCCAGCTGCAACCCACGGCTATATAGGACCTACATGCGATGTTCTTGAGTGGATATATGTCGATCTGAGCACAGCTGGGCGCCGTATATACAGCATCTGATACCAGCCAGATGCAACCCACGGCCATATAGGACCTAGAGGCGATGTTCTTCAGTCGATATATGTCGATCTGAGCACAGCTGGGCCACGTATATACAGCATGGGGGTAGCTGTGATACCAGCCACCTGCAACCCACGGCTATATAGGACCTACAGGCGATGTTCTTGAATCAATATATATCGATCTGAGCACAGCTGGGCCACGTATATACAGCATGGGGGTAGCTCTGATACCAGCCAGCTGTAACCCACGGCTATATAGGACCTACAGGCGATGTTCTTCAGTCGATATATGTCGATCTGAGCACAGCTGGGTCCCGTATATACAGCATAGGGGTAGCTCTGATCCAGCCAGATGCAACCCACGGCCATATAGGACCTACAGGCGATGTTCTTGAGTGGATATATGTCGATCTGAGCATAGCTGGGCGCCGTATATACAGCATGGGGGTAGCTCTGATACCAGTCAGATGCAACCCACGGCCATATAGGACCTACAGGCGATGTTCTTGAGTCGATATATGTCGATCTGAGAACAGCTGGGCCACGTATATACAGCATGGGGGTAGCTGTGATACCAGCCAGCTGCAACCCACGGTTATATAGGACATACAGGCGATGTTCTTGAGTCGATATATGTCGATCTGAGCACAGCTGGGCCCCGTATTACAGCATGGGGGTAGCTCTGATACCAGCCAGATGCAACCCACGGCCATATAGGACCTACAGGCGATGTTCTTCAGTAAATATATGTCGATCTGAGCACAGCTGGGCACCGTATATACAGCATGGGGGTAGCTATCATACCAGCCAGATGCAACCCACGGCCATATCGGACCTATAGGCGATGTTCTTGAGTCGATATATGTCGAACTGAGCACAGCTGGGCCCCGTATATACAGCATGGGGGTAGCTCTGATACCAGCCAGATGCAACCCACGGCCATATAGGACCTACAGGCGATGTTCTTGAGTGGATATATGTCGATCTGAGCACAGCTGGGCGCCGTATATACAGCTTGGGGGTAGCTCTGATACCAGCCAGATGCAACCCACGGCCATATAGGACCTACAGGCGATGTTCTTGAGTCGATATATGTCGATCTGAGCACAGCTGGGCCACGTATATACAGCATGGGGGTAGCTGTGATACCAGCCAGCTGCATCCCACGGCTATATAGGACCTACAGGCGATGTTCTTAAGTCGATATATGTCGATCTGAGCACAGCTGGGTCCCGTATATACAGCATAGGGGTAGCTCTGATACAAGCCAGATGCAACCCACGGCCATATAGGACCTACAGGCGATGTTCTTGAGTGGATATATGTCGATCTGAGCACAGCTGGGCGCCGTATATACAGCATGGGGGTAGCTCTGATACCAGCCAGATGCAACCCACGGCCATATAGGACCTACAGGCGATGTTCTTGAGTCGATATATGTCGATCTGAGCACAGCTGGGCCCCGTATATACAGCATGGGGGTAGCTCTGATACCAGCCACATGCAACCCACGGCCATATAGGACCTACAGGCAATGTTCTTGAATCGAACATATCGATCTGAGCACAGCTGGGCCACGTATATACAGCATGGGGGTAGCTGTGATACCAGCCAGCTGCAACCCACGGCTATATAGGACCTACAGGCGATGTTCTTGAGTGGATATATGTCGATCCGAGCACAGCTGGGCGCCGTATATACAGCATCTGATACCAGCCAGATGCAACCCACGGCCATATAGGACCTAGAGGCGATGTTCTTCAGTCGATGTATGTCGATCTAAGCACAGCTGGGTCACGTATATATAGCATGGGGGTAGCTGTGATACCAGCCACCTGCAACCCACGGCTATATAGGACCTACAGGCGATGTTCTTGAATCAATATATATCGATCTGAGCACAGCTGGGCCACGTATATACAGCATGGGGGTAGCTCTGATACCAGCCAGATGCAACCCACGGCCATATAGGACCTACAGGCGATGTTCTTGAGTCGATATATGTCGATCTGAGCACAGCTGGGCCACGTATATACAGCATGGGGGTAGCTGTGATACCAGCCAGCTGCAACCCACAGCTATATAGGACCTACAGGCGATGTTCTTGAGTGGATATATGTCGATCTGAGCACAGCTGGGCGCCATATATACAGCATCTGATACCAGCCAGATGCAACCCACGGCCATATAGGACCTAGAGGCGATGTTCTTCAGTCGATATATGTCGATCTGAGCATAGCTGGGCCACGTATATACAGCATGGGGGTAGCTGTGATACCAGCCACCTGCAACCCACGGCTATATAGGACCTACAGGCGATGTTCTTGAATCAATATATATATCGATCTGAGCACAGCTGGGCCACGTATATACAGCATGGGGGTAGCTCTGATACCAGCCAGATGCAACCCACGGCCATATAGGACCTACAGGCGATGTTCTTGAGTAGATATATGTCGATCTGAGCACAGCTGGGCGCCGTATATACAGCATGGGGATAGCTCTAATACCAGCCAGATGCAACCCACGGCCATATAGGACCTACAGGCGATGTTCTTGAGTCGATATATGTCGATCTGAGCACAACTGGGCCACGTATATACAGCATGGGGGTAGCTGTGATACCAGCCAGCTGCAACTTACGGCTATATAGGACCTACAGGCGATGTTCTTGAGTTGATATATGTCGATCTGAGCACAGCTGGGACCCGTATATACAGCATGTGAGTAGCTCTGATACCAGCCAGATGCAACCCACGGCCATATAGTACCTACAGGTGATGTTCTTGAGTGGATATATGTCGATCTGAGCACAGCTGGGCGCCGTATATACAACATGGGGGTAGCTCTGATACCAGCCAGATGCAACCCACGGCCATATAGGACCTGCAGGCGATGTTCTTGAGTCGATATATGTCGATCTGAGCACAGCTGGGCCACGTATATACAGCATTGGGGTAGCTGTGATACCAGCCAGCTGCAACCCACGGCTATATAGGACCTACAGGCGATGTTCTTGAGTCGATATATGTCGATCTGAGCACAGCTGGGCCACGTATATACAGCATGGGGGTAGCTGTGATACCAGCCAGCTGCAACCCACGGCTATATAAGACCTACAGGCGATGTTCTTGAGTCGATATACGTCGATCTGAGCACAGCTGGGCCACGTATATACAGCATGGGGGTAGCTGTGATCGAGCCAGCTGCAACCCACGGCTATATAGGACCTACAGGCGATGTTCTTGAGTCGATGTATGTCGATCTGAGCACAGCTGGGCCCCGTATATACAGCATGGGGGTAGCTCTGATACCAGCCAGATGCAACCCACGGCCATATAGGACCTACAGGCGATGTTCTTGAGTGGATATATGTCGATCTGAGCACAGCTGGGCGCCGTATATACAGCATGGGGGAAACTCTGATACCAGCCAGATGCAACCCACGGCCATATAGGACCTACAGGCGATGTTCTTGAGTGGATATATGTCGATCTGAGCACAGCTGGGCGCCGTATATACAACATGGGGGTAGCTCTGATACTAGCCAGATGCAACCCACGGTCATATAGGACCTAGAGGCGATGTTCTTGAGTCGATATATGTCGATCTGAGCACAGCTGGGCCACGTATATACAGCATGGGGGTAGCTGTGATACCAGCCAGCTGCAACCCACGGCTATATAGGACCTACAGGCGATGTTCTTGAGTCGATATATGTCGATCTGAGCACAGCTGGGCCCCGTATATACAGCATGGGGGTAGCTCTGATACCAGCCAGATGCAACCCACGGCCATATAGGACCTACAGGCGGTGTTCTTGAGTGGATATATGTCGATCTTAGCACAGCTGGGCGCCGTATATACAGCATGGGGGTAGCTCTGATACCAGCCAGATGCAACCCACGGCCATATAGGACCTACAGGCGATGTTCTTGAGTCGATATATCTCGATCTGTGCACAGCTGGGCCACGTATATACAGCATGGGGGTAGCTGTGATACCAGCCAGCTGCAACCCACGGCTATATAGGACCTACAGGCGATGTTCTTGAGTGGATATATGTCGATCTGAGCACAGCTGGGCCCCGTATATACAGCATGGGGGTAGCTCTGATGCCAGCCAGATGCAACCCACGGCCATATAGGACCTACAGGCGATGTTTTTGAGTGGATATATGTCGATCTGAGTACAGCTGGGCGCCGTATATACAGCATGGGGGTAGCTCTGATATCAGCCAGATGCAACCCACGGCCATATGGGACCTACAGGCGATGTTCTTGAGTAGATATATGTCGATCTGAGCACAGCTGGGCGCCGTATATACAGCATGGGGATAGCTCTAATACCAGCCAGATGCAACCCACGGCCATATAGGACCTACAGGCGATGTTCTTGAGTCGATATATGTCGATCTGAGCACAACTGGGCCACGTATATACAGCATGGGGGTAGCTGTGATACCAGCCAGCTGCAACTTACGGCTATATAGGACCTACAGGCGATGTTCTTGAGTTGATATATGTCGATCTGAGCACAGCTGGGACCCGTATATACAGCATGGGAGTAGCTCTGATACCAGCCAGATGCAACCCACGGCCATATAGTACCTACAGGCGATGTTCTTGAGTGGATATATGTCGATCTAAACACAGCTGGGCGCCGTATATACAACATGGGGGTAGCTCTGATACCAGCCAGATGCAACCCACGGCCATATAGGACCTGCAGGCGATGTTCTAGAGTCGATATATGTCGATCTGAGCACAGCTGGGCCACGTATATACAGCATGGGGGTAGCTGTGATACCATCCAGCTGCAACCCACGGCTATATAGGACCTACAGGCGATGTTCTTGAGTCGATATATGTCGATCTGAGCACAGCTGGGCCACGTATATACAGCATTGGGGTAGCTGTGATACCAGCCAGCTGCAACCCACGGCTATATAGGACCTACAGGCGATGTTCTTGAGTCGATATATGTCGATCTGAGCACAGCTGGGCCACGTATATACAGCATGGGGGTAGCTGTGATACCAGCCAGCTGCAACCCACGGCTATATAAGACCTACAGGCGATGTTCTTGAGTCGATATATGTCGATCTGAGCACAGCTGGGCCACGTATATACAGCATGGGTGTAGCTGTGATCGAGCCAGCTGCAACCCACGGCTATATAGGACCTACAGGCGATGTTCTTGAGTCGATGTATGTCGATCTGAGCACAGCTGGGCCCCGTATATACAGCATGGGGGTAGCTCTGATACCAGCCAGATGCAACCCACGGCCATATAGGACCTACAGGCGATGTTCTTGAGTGGATATATGTCGATCTGAGCACAGCTGGGCGCCGTATATACAGCATGGGGGAAACTCTGATACCAGCCAGATGCAACCCACGGCCATATAGGACATACAGGCGATGTTCTTGAGTGGATATATGTCGATCTGAGCACAGCTGGGCGCCGTATATACAACATGGGGGTAGCTCTGATACTAGCCAGATGCAACCCACGGTCATATAGGACCTAGAGGCGATGTTCTTGAGTCGATATATGTCGATCTGAGCACAGCTGGGCCACGTATATACAGCATGGGGGTAGCTGTGATACCAGCCAGCTGCAACCCACGGCTATATAGGACCTACAGGCGATGTTCTTGAGTCGATATATGTCGATCTGAGCACAGCTGGGCCCCGTATATACAGCATGGGGGTAGCTCTGATACCAGCCAGATGCAACCCACGGCCATATAGGACCTACAGGCGGTGTTCTTGAGTGGATATATGTCGATCTTAGCACAGCTGGGCGCCGTATATACAGCATGGGGGTAGCTCTGATACCAGCCAGATGCAACCCACGGCCATATAGGACCTACAGGCGATGTTCTTGAGTCGATATATCTCGATCTGTGCACAGCTGGGCCACGTATATACAGCATGGGGGTAGCTGTGATACCAGCCAGCTGCAACCCACGGCTATATAGGACCTACAGGCGATGTTCTTGAGTGGATATATGTCGATCTGAGCACAGCTGGGCCCCGTATATACAGCATGGGGGTAGCTCTGATGCCAGCCAGATGCAACCCACGGCCATATAGGACCTACAGGCGATGTTTTTGAGTGGATATATGTCGATCTGAGTACAGCTGGGCGCCGTATATACAGCATGGGGGTAGCTCTGATATCAGCCAGATGCAACCCACGGCCATATGGGACCTACAGGCGATGTTCTTGAGTAGATATATGTCGATCTGAGCACAGCTGGGCGCCGTATATACAGCATGGGGATAGCTCTAATACCAGCCAGATGCAACCCACGGCCATATAGGACCTACAGGCGATGTTCTTGAGTCGATATATGTCGATCTGAGCACAACTGGGCCACGTATATACAGCATGGGGGTAGCTGTGATACCAGCCAGCTGCAACTTACGGCTATATAGGACCTACAGGCGATGTTCTTGAGTTGATATATGTCGATCTGAGCACAGCTGGGACCCGTATATACAGCATGGGAGTAGCTCTGATACCAGCCAGATGCAACCCACGGCTATATAGGACCTACAGGCGATGTTCTTGAGTCGATATATGTCGATCTGAGCACAGCTGGGCCACGTATATACAGCATGGGGGTAGCTGTGATACCAGCCAGCTGCAACCCACGGCTATATAAGACCTACAGGCGATGTTCTTGAGTCGATATATGTCGATCTGAGCACAGCTGGGCCACGTATATACAGCATGGGTGTAGCTGTGATCCAGCCAGCTGCAACCCACGGCTATATAGGACCTACAGGCGATGTTCTTGAGTGGATATATGTCGATCTGAGCACAGCTGGGCGCCGTATATACAGCATGGGGGTAGCTCTGATACCAGCCAGATGCAACCCACGGCCATATAGGACCTACAGGCGATGTTCTTGAGTGGATATATGTCGATCTGAGCACAGCTGGGCCCCGTATATACAGCATGGGGGTAGCTCTGATGCCAGCCAGATGCAACCCACGGCCATATAGGACCTACAGGCGATGTTCTTGAGTGGATATATGTCGATCTGAGTACAGCTGGGCGCCGTATATACAGCATGGGGGTAGCTCTGATATCAGCCAGATGCAACCCACGGCCATATGGGACCTACAAGCGATGTTCTTGAGTCGATATATGTCGATCTGAGTACAGCTGGGCGCCGTATATACAGCATGGGGGTAGCTCTGATATCAGCCAGATGCAACCCACGGCCATATGGGACCTACAAGCGATGTTCTTGAGTCGATATATGTCGATCTGAGCACAGCTGGGCCACGTATTTACAGCATGGGGGTAGCTGTGATACCAGCAAGCTGCAACCCACGGCTATATAGGACCTACAGGCGATGTTCTTGAGTCGATATATGTCGATCTGAGCACAGCTGGCCCACGTATATGCAGCATGGGGGTAGCTGTGATACCAGCCAGCTGCAACCCACGGCTATATAGGACCTACAGGCGATGTTCTTGAGTCGATATATGTCGATCTGAGTACAGCTGGGCGCCGTATATAAAGCATGGGGGTAGCTCTGATATCAGCCAGATGCAACCCACGGCCATATGGGACCTACAAGCGATGTTCTTGAGTCGATATATGTCGATCTGAGCACAGCTGGGAAACGTATTTACAGCATGGGGGTAGCTGTGATACCAGCAAGCTGCAACCCACGGCTATATAGGACCTACAGGCGATGTTCTTGAGTTGATATATGTCGATCTGAGCAGAGCTGGGACCCGTATATACAGCATGGTAGTAGCTCTGATACCAGCCAGATGCAACCCACGGCCATATAGGACCTACAGGCGATGTTCTTGAGTGGATATATGTCGATCTGAGCACAGCTGGGCGCCGTATATACAGCATGGGGGTAGCTATGATCCAGCCAGATGCAACCCACGGCCATATAGGACCTGCAGGCGATGTTCTTGAGTCGATATATGTCGATCTGTGCACAGCTGGGCCACGTATATACAGCATGGGGGTAGCTGTGATACCAGCCAGCTGCAACCCACGGCTATATAGGACCTACAGGCGATGTTCTTGAGTCGATGTATGTCGATCTGAGCACAGCTGGGCCACGTATATACAGCATGGGGGTAGCTGTGATCCAGCCAGCTGCATCCCACGGATATACAGGACCTACAGGCGATGTTCTTGAGTCGATGTATGTCGATCTGAGCACAGCCGGGCCCCGTATATACAGCATGGGGGTAGCTCTGATACCAGCCAGATGCAACCCACGGCCATATAGGACCTACAGGCGATGTTCTTGAGTCGATATATGTCGATCTGAGCACAGCTGGGCCCCGTATATACAGCATGGGGGTAGCTCTGATACCAGCCAGATGCAACCCACGGCCATATAGGACCTACAGGCGGTGTTCTTGAGTGGATATATGTCGATCTGAGCACAGCTGGGCGCCGTATATACAGCATGGGGGTAGCTCTGATACCAGCCAGATGCAACCCACGGCCATATAGGACCTACAGGCGATGTTCTTGAGTCGATATATCTCGATCTGAGCACAGCTGGGCCACGTATATACAGCATGGGGGTAGCTGTGATACCAGCCAGCTGCAACCCACGGCTATATAGGACCTACAGGCGATGTTCTTGAGTCGATATATGTCGATCTGAGCACAGCTGGGCCCCGTATATACAGCATGGGGGTACCTCTGATACCAGCCAGATGCAACCCACGGCCATATAGGACCTACAGGCGATGTTCTTGAGTGGATATATGTCGATCTGAGTACAGCTGGGCGCCGTATATACAGCATGGGGGTAGCTCTGATATCAGCCAGATGCAACCCACGGCCATATGGGACCTACAGGCGATGTTCTTGAGTCGATATATGTCGATCTGAGCACAGCCGGGCGACGTATTTACAGCATGGGGGTAGCTGTGATACCAGCAAGCTGCAACCCACGGCTATATAGGGCCTACAGGCGATGTTCTTGAGTCGATATATGTCGATCTGAGCACAGCTGGGCCCCGTATATATAGCATGGGTGTAGCTCTGATACCAGCCAGATGCAACTCACGGCCATATAGGATCTACTGGCGATGTTCCTGAGTGGATATATGTCGATCTGAGCACAGCTGGGCGCCGTATATACAGCATGGGGGTAGCTGTGATACCAGCCAGCTGCAACCCACGGCTATATAGGACCTACAGGCGATGTTCTTGAGTCGATATATGTCGATCTGAGCACAGCTGGGCGCCGTATATACAGGATGGGGGTAACTCTGATACCAGCCAGATGCAACCCACGGCCATATAGGACCTACAGGCGATGTTCTTGAGTCGATATATGTCGATCTGAGCACAGCTGGCCCACGTATATGCAGCATGGGGGTAGCTGTGATACCAGCCAGCTGCAACCTACGGCTATATAGGACCTACGGGCGATGTTCTTGAGTCGATATATGTCGATCTGAGTACAGCTGGGCGCCGTATATAAAGCATGGGGGTAGCTCTGATATCAGCCAGATGCAACCCACGGCCATATGGGACCTAAAAGCGATGTTCTTGAGTCGATATATGTCGATCTGAGCACAGCTGGGCCACGTATTTACAGCATGGGGGTAGCTGTGGTACCAGCAAGCTGCAACCCACGGCTATATAGGACCTACAGGCGATGTTCTTGAGTTGATATATGTCGATCTGAGCACAGCTGGGACCCGTATATACAGCATGGTAGTAGCTCTGATACCAGCCAGATGCAACCCACGGCCATATAGGACCTACAGGCGATGTTCTTGAGTGGATATATGTCGATCTGAGCACAGCTGGGCGCCGTATATATAGGATGGGGGTAACTCTGATACCAGCCAGATGCAACCCACGGCCATATAGGACCTACAGGCGATGTTCTTGAGTCGATATATGTCGATCTGAGCACAGCTGGGCCCCGTATATACAGCATGGGTGTAGCTCTGATACCAGCCAGATGCAACTCACGGCCATATAGGATCTACTGGCGATGTTCCTGAGTGGATATATGTCGATCTGAGCACAGCTGGGCGCCGTATATACAGCATGGGGGTAGCTGTGATACCAGCCAGCTGCAACCCACGGCTATATAGGACCTACAGGCGATGTTCTTGAGTCGATATATGTCGATCTGAGCACAGCTGGGCCCCGTATATACAGCATGGGGGTAGCTCTGATACCAGCCAGATGCAACCCACGACCATATAGGACCTACAGGCGATGTTACTGAGTAGATATATGTCGATCTGAGCACAGCTGGGCGCCGTATATACAGCATGGGGGTAGCTCTGATACCAGCCAGATGAAACCCACGGCCATATAGGACCTACAGGCGATGTTCTTGAGTCGATATATGTCGATCTGAGTACAGCTGGGCCCCGTATATACAGCATGGGGGTAGCTCTGATACCAGCCAGATGCAACCCACGGCCATATAGGATCTACTGGCGATGTTCCTGAGTGGATATATGTCGATCTGAGCACAGCTGGGCGCCGTATATACAGCATGGGGGTAGCTGTGATACCAGCCAGCTGCAACCCACGGCTATATAGGACCTACAGGCGATGTTCTTGAGTCGATATATGTCGATCTGAGCACAGCTGGGCGCCGTATATACAGGATGGGGGTAACTCTGATACCAGCCAGATGCAACCCACGGCCATATAGGACCTACAGGCGATGTTCTTGAGTCGATATATGTCGATCTGAGCACAGCTGGCCCACGTATATGCAGCATGGGGGTAGCTGTGATACCAGCCAGCTGCAACCTACGGCTATATAGGACCTACAGGCGATGTTCTTGAGTCGATATATGTCGATCTGAGTACAGCTGGGCGCCGTATATAAAGCATGGGGGTAGCTCTGATATCAGCCAGATGCAACCCACGGCCATATGGGACCTACAAGCGATGTTCTTGAGTCGATATATGTCGATCTGAGCACAGCTGGGCCACGTATATACAGCATGGGGGTAGCTGTGATACCAGCCAGCTGTAACCCACAGCTATATAGGACCTACAGGCGATGTTCTTGAGTCGATATATGTCGATCTGAGCACAGCTGGGCCCCGTATATACAGCATGGGGGTAGCTCTGATACCAGCCAGATGCAACCCACGGCCATTTAGGACCTACAGGCGATGTTCTTGAGTGGATATATGTCGATCTGAGCACAGCTGGGCGCCGTATATACAGGATGGGGGTAACTCTGATACCAGCCAGATGCAACCCACGGCCATATAGGACCTACAGGCGATGTTCTTGAGTGGATATATGTCGATCTGAGCACAGCTGGGCGCCGTATATACAGCATGGGGGTAGCTCTGATACCAGCCAGATGCAACCCACGGCCATATAGGACCTACAGGCGATGTTCTTGAGACGATATATGTCGATCTGCGCACAGCTGGGCCCCGTATATACAGCATGGGGGTAGCTCTGATACCAGCCAGATGCAACCCACGGCCATATAGGACCTACAGGCGGTGTTCTTGAGTGGATATATGTCGATCTGAGCACAGCTGGGCGCCGTATATACAGCATGGGGGTAGCTCTGATACCAGCCAGATGCAACCCACGGCCATATAGGACCTACAGGCGATGTACTTGAGTCGATATATCTCGATCTGAGCACAGCTGGGCCACGTATATACAGCATGGGGGTAGCTGTGATATCAGCCAGCTGCAACCCACGGCTATATAGGACCTACAGGCGATGTTCTTGAGTCGATATATGTCGATCTGAGCACAGCTGGGCCCCGTATTTACAGCATGGGGGTAGCTGTGATACCAGCAAGCTGCAACCCACGGCTATATAGGGCCTACAGGCGATGTTCTTGAGTCGATATATGTCGATCTGAGCACAGCTGGGCCCCGTATATATAGCATGGGTGTAGCTCTGATACCAGCCAGATGCAACTCACGGCCATATAGGATCTACTGGCGATGTTCCTGAGTGGATATATGTCGATCTGAGCACAGCTGGGCGCCGTATATACAGCATGGGGGTAGCTGTGATACCAGCCAGCTGCAACCCACGGCTATATAGGACCTACAGGCGATGTTCTTGAGTCGATATATGTCGATCTGAGCACAGCTGGGCCCCGTATATACAGCATGGGGGTAGCTCTGATACCAGCCAGATGCAACCCACGACCATATAGGACCTACAGGCGATGTTACTGAGTAGATATATGTCGATCTGAGCACAGCTGGGCGCCGTAAATACAGCATGGGGGTAGCTCTGATACCAGCCAGATGAAACCCACGGCCATATAGGACCTACAGGCGATGTTCTTGAGTCGATATATGTCGATCTGAGTACAGCTGGGCCCCGTATATACAGCATGGGGGTAGCTCTGATACCAGCCAGATGCAACCCACGGCCATATAGGACCTACAGGCGTTGTTCTTGAGTAGCTATATGTCGATCTGAGCACAGCTGGGCGCCGTATATACAGCATGGGGGTAGCTCTGATACCAGCCAGATGCAACTCACGGCCATATAGGACCTACAGGCGATGTTCTTGAGTCGATATATGTCGATCTGAGCACAGCTGGGCCCCGTATATACAGCATGGGGTGGCTCTGATACCAGCCAGATGCAACCCACGGCCATATAGGACCTACAGGCGACGTTCTTGAGTCGATATATGTCGATCTGAGCACAGTTGGGCCCCGTATATACAGCATGGGGGTAGCTCTGATACCAGCCAGATGCAACCCACGGCTATATAGGACCTACAGGCGATGTTCTTGAGTCGATATATGTCGATCTGAGCACAGTTGGGCCCCGTATATACAGCATGGGGGTAGCTCTGATACCAGCCAGATGCAACCCACGGCTATATAGGACCTACAGGCGATGTTCTTGAGTCGATATATGTCGATCTGAGCACACCTGGGCCACGTATATACAGCATGGGGGTAGCTGTGATACCAGCCAGCTGCAACCCACAGCTATATAGGACGTACAGGCGATGTTCTTGAGTCGATATATGTCGATCTGAGCACAGCTGGGCCCCGTATATACAGCATGGGGGTAGCTCTGATACCAGCCAGATGCAACCCACGGCCATTTAGGACCTACAGGCGATGTTCTTGAGTGGATATATGTCGAACTGAGCATAGCTTGGCGCTGTATATACAGCATGGGGGTAGCTCTGATACCAGCCAGATGCAACCCACGGCCATATAGGACCTACAGGCGATGTTCTTGAGTCGATATATGTCGAACTGAGCACAGCTGGGCCCCGTATATACAGCATGGGGTAGCTCTGATACCAGCCAGATGCAACCCACGGCCATATAGGACCTACAGGCGATGTTCTTCAGTGGATATATGTCGATCTGAGCACAGCTGGGCACCGTATATACAGCATGGGGGTAGCTCTGATACCAGCCAGATGCAACCCACGGCCTTTATCGGACCTATAGGCGATGTTCTTGTGTCGATATATGTCGAACTGAGCACAGCTGGGCCCCGTATATACAGCATGGGGGTAGCTCTGATACCAGCCAGATGCAACCCACGGCCATATAGGACCTACAGGCGATGTTCTTGAGTGGATATATGTCGATCTGAGCACAGCTGGGCGCCGTATATACAGCATGGGGGTAGCTCTGATACCAGCCAGATGCAACCCACGGCCATATAGGACCTACAGGCGATGTTCTTGAGTCGATATATGTCGATCTGAGCACAGCTGGGCCACGTATATACAGCATGGGGGTAGCTGTGATACCAGCCAGCTGCAACCCACGGCTATATAGGACCTACAGGCGATGTTCTTCAGTCGATATATGTCGATCTGAGCACAGCTGGGTCCCGTATATACAGCATAGGGGTAGCTCTGATACCAGCCACATGCAACCCACGGCCATATAGGACCTACAGGCGATGTTCTTGAGTGGATATATGTCGATCTGAGCACAGCTGGGCGCCGTATATACAGCATATGGGTAGCTCTGATACCAGCCAGATGCAACCCACGGCCATATAGGACCTACAGGCGATGTTCTTGAGTCGATATATGTCTATCTGAGCACAGCTGGGCCCCGTATATACAGCATAGGGGTAGCTCTGATACCAGCCAGATGCAACCCACGGCCATATAGGACCTACAGTCGATGTTCTTGAATCGAACATATCGATCTGAGCACAGCTGGGCCACGTATATACAGCATGGGGGTAGCTGTGATACCAGCCAGCTGCAACCCACGGCTATATAGGACCTACATGCGATGTTCTTGAGTGGATATATGTCGATCTGAGCACAGCTGGGCGCCGTATATACAGCATCTGATACCAGCCAGATGCAACCCACGGCCATATAGGACCTAGAGGCGATGTTCTTCAGTCGATATATGTCGATCTGAGCACAGCTGGGCCACGTATATACAGCATGGGGGTAGCTGTGATACCAGCCACCTGCAACCCACGGCTATATAGGACCTACAGGCGATGTTCTTGAATCAATATATATCGATCTGAGCACAGCTGGGCCACATATATACAGCATGGGGGTAGCTCTGATACCAGCCAGATGCAACCCACGGCCATATAGGACCTACAGGCGATGTTCTTGAGTCGATATATGTCGATCTGAGCACAGCTGGGCCACGTATATACAGCATGGGTGTAGCTGTGATACCAGCCAGCTGCAACCCACAGCTATATAGGACCTACAGGCGATGTTCTTGAGTCGATATATGTCGATCTGAGCACAGCTGGGCCCCGTATATACAGCATGGGGGTAGCTCTGATACCAGCCAGATGCAACCCACGGCCATATAGGACCTACAGGCGATGTTCTTGAGTGGATATATGTCGAACTGAGCATAGCTGGGCGCCGTATATACAGCATGGGGGTAGCTCTGATACCAGTCAGATGCAACCCACGGCCACATAGGACCTACAGGCGATGTTCTTGAGTCGATATATGTCGATCTGAGAACAGCTGGGCCACGTATATACAGCATGGGGGTAGCTGTGATACCAGCCAGCTGCAACCCACGGTTATATAGGACATACAGGCGATGTTCTTGAGTCGATATATGTCGATCTGAGCACAGCTGGGCCCCGTATTACAGCATGGGGGTAGCTCTGATACCAGCCAGATGTAACCCACGGCCATATAGGACCTACAGGCGATGTTCTTCAGTAAATATATGTCGATCTGAGCACAGCTGGGCACCGTATATACAGCATGGGGGTAGCTATCATACCAGCCAGATGCAACCCACGGCCATATAGGACCTATAGGCGATGTTCTTGAGTCGATATATGTCGAACTGAGCACAGCTGGGCCCCGTATATACAGCATGGGGGTAGCTCTGGTACCAGCCAGATGCAACCCACGGCCATATAGGACCTACAGGCGATGTTCTTGAGTGGATATATGTCGATCTGAGCACAGCTGGGCGCCGTATATACAGCATAGGGGTAGCTCTGATACCAGCCAGATGCAACCCACGGCCATATAGGACCTACAGGCGATGTTCTTGAGTCGATATATGTCGATCTGAGCACAGCTGGGCCACGTATATACAGCATGGGGGTAGCTGTGATACCAGCCAGCTGCAACCCACGGCTATATAGGACCTACAGGCGATGTTCTTGAGTCGATATATGTCGATCTGAGCACAGCTGGGTATATACAGCATAGGGGTAGCTCTGATACAAGCCAGATGCAACCCACGGCCATATAGGACCTACAGGCGATGTTCTTGAGTGGATATATGTCGATCTGAGCACAGCTGGGCGCCGTATATACAGCATGGGGGTAGCTCTGATACCAGCCAGATGCAACCCACGGCCATATAGGACCTACAGGCGATGTTCTTGAGTCGATATATGTCGATCTGAGCACAGCTGGGCCCCGTATATACAGCATGGGGGTAGCTCTGATACCAGCCACATGCAACCCACGGCCATATAGGACCTACAGGCGATGTTCTTGAATCGAACATATCGATCTGAGCACAGCTGGGCCACGTATATACAGCATAGGGGTAGCTGTGATACCAGCCAGCTGCAACCCACGGCTATATAGGACCTACAGGCGATGTTCTTGAGTGGATATATGTCGATCCGAGCACAGCTGGGCGCCGTATATACAGCATCTGATACCAGCCAGATGCAACCCACGGCCATATAGGACCTAGAGGCGATGTTCTTCAGTCGATATATGTCGATCTGAGCACAGCTGGGTCACGTATATACAGCATGGGGGTAGCTGTGATACCACCCACCTGCAACCCACGGCTATATAGGACCTACAGGCGATGTTCTTGAATCAATATATATCGATCTGAGCACAGCTGGGCCACGTATATACAGCATGGGGGTAGCTCTGATACCAGCCAGATGCAACCCACGGCTATATAGGACCTACAGGCGATGTTCTTGAGTCGATATATGTCGATCTGAGCACAGCTGGGCCACGTATATACAGCATGGGGGTAGCTGTGATACCAGCCAGCTGCAACCCACAGCTATATAGGACCTACAGGCGATGTTCTTGAGTCGATATATGTCGATCTGAGCACAGCTGGGGCCCGTATATACAGCATGGGGGTAGCTCTGATACCAGCCAGATGCAACCCACGGCCATATAGGACCTACAGGCGATGTTCTTGAGTGGATATATGTCGAACTGAGCATAGCTGGGCGCCGTAAATACAGCATGGGGGTAGCTCTGATACCAGCCAGATGCAACCCACGGCCATATAGGACCTACAGGCGATGTTCTTGAGTCGATATATGTCGATCTGAGAACAGCTGGACCACGTATATACAGCATGGGGGTAGCTGTGATACCAGCCAGCTGCAACCCACGGTTATATAGGACATACAGGCGATGTTTTTGAGTCGATATATGTCGATCTGAGCACATCTGGGCCCCGTATTACAGCATGGGGGTAGCTCTGATACCAGCCAGATGCAACCCACGGCCATATAGGACCTACAGGCGATGTTCTTCAGTAAATATATGTCGATCTGAGCACAGCTGGGCACCGTATATACAGCATGGGGGATAGCTATGATACCAGCCAGATGCAACCCACGGCCATATAGGACCTATAGGCGATGTTCTTGAGTGGATATATGTCGATCTAAGCACAGCTGGGCGCTGTATATACAGCATGGGGGTAGCTCTGATACCAGCCAGATGCAACCCACGGCCATATAAGACCTACAGGCGATGTTCTTGAGTCGATATATGTCGATCTGAGCACAGCTGGGCCACGTATATACAGCATGGAGGTAGCTGTGATACCAGCCAGCTGCAACCCACGGTTATATAGGACCTACAGACGATGTTCTTGAGTCGATATATGTCGATCTGAGCACAGGTGGGTCCCGTATATACAGCATAGGGGTAGCTCTGATACAAGCCAGATGCAACCCACGGCCATATAGGACCTACAGGCGATGTTCTTGAGTGGATATATGTCGATCTGAGCACAGCTGGGCGCCGTATATACAGCATGGGGGTAGCTCTGATACCAGCCAGATGCAACCCACGGCCATATAGGACCTACAGGCGATGTTCTTGAGTCGATATATGTCGATCTGAGCACATCTGGGCCCCGTATATACAGCATGGGGATAGCTCTGATACCAGCCACATGCAACCCACGACCATATAGGACCTACAGGCGATGTTCTTGAATCGAACATATCGATCTGAGCACAGCTGGGCCACGTATATACAGCATGGGGGTAGCTGTGATACCAGCCAGCTGCAACCCACGGCTATATAGGACCTACAGGCGCTGTTCTTGAGTGGATATATGTCGAGCTGAGCACAGCTGGGCGCCGTATATACAGCATCTGATACCAGCCAGATGCAACCCACGGCCATATAGGACCTAGAGGCGATGTTCTTCAGTCGATATATGTCGATCTGAGCACAGCTGGGCCACGTATATACAGCATGGGTGTAGCTGTGATACCAGCCACCTGCAACCCACGGCTATATAGGACCTACAGGCGATGTTCTTGAATCAATATATATATATATCGATCTGAGCACAGCTGGGCCACGTATATACAGCATGGGGGTAGCTCTGATACCAGCCAGATGCAACCCACGGCCATATAGGACCTACAGGCGATGTTCTTGAGTAGATATATGTCGATCTGAGCACAGCTGGGCGCCGTATATACAGCATGGGGGTAGATCTAATACCAGCCAGATGCAACCCACGGCCATATAGGACCTACAGGCGATGTTCTTGAGTCGATATATGTCGATCTGAGCACAGCTGGGCCACGTATATACAGCATGGGGGTAGCTGTGATACCAGCCAGCTGCAACCCACGGCTATATAGGACCTACAGGCGATGTTCTCGAGTCGATATATGTCGATCTGAGCACAGCTGGGCCCCGTATATACAGCATGTGGGTAGCTCTGATACCAGCCAGATGCAACCCACGGCCATATAGGACCTACAGGCGATGTTTTTGAGTGGATATATGTCGATCTGAGCACAGCTGGGCGCCGTATATACAGCATGGTGGTAGCTCTGATACGAGCCGGATGCAACCCACGGCCATATAGGACCTACAGGCGGTGTTCTTGAGTCGATATATGTCGATCTGAGCACAGCTGGGCCACGTATATACAGCATGGGGGTAGCTGTGATACCAGCCAGCTGCAACCCACAGCTATATAGGACCTACAGGCGATGTTCTTGAGTCGATATATGTCGATCTGAGCACAGCTGGGCCCCGTATATACAGCATGGGGGTAGCTCTGATACCAGCCAGATGCAACCCACGGCCATATAGGACCTACAGGCGATGTTCTTGAGTGGATATATGTCGAACTGAGCATAGCTGGGCGCCGTAAATACAGCATGGGGGTAGCTCTGATACCAGCCAGATGCAACCCACGGCCATATAGGACCTACAGGCGATGTTCTTGAGTCGATATATGTCGATCTGTGAACAGCTGGACCACGTATATACAGCATGGGGGTAGCTGTGATACCAGCCAGCTGCAACCCACGGTTATATAGGACATACAGGCGATGTTTTTGAGTCGATATATGTCGATCTGAGCACATCTGGGCCCCGCATTACAGCATGGGGGTAGCTCTGATACCAGCCAGATGCAACCCACGGCCATATAGGACCTACAGGCGATGTTCTTCAGTAAATATATGTCGATCTGAGCACAGCTGGGCACCGTATATACAGCATGGGGGTAGCTATGATACCAGCCAGATGCTACCCACGGCCATATAGGACCTATAGGCGATGTTCTTGAGTGGATATATGTCGATCTGAGCACAGCTGGGCGCCGTATATACAGCATGGGGGTAGCTCTGATACCAGCCAGATGCAACCCACGGCCATATAAGACCTACACGCGATGTTCTTGAGTCGATATATGTCGATCTGAGCACAGCTGGGCCACGTATATACAGCATGGAGGTAGCTGTGATACCAGCCAGCTGCAACCCACGGCTATATAGGACCTACAGGCGATGTTCTTGAGTCGATATATGTCGATCTGAGCACAGCTGGGTCCCGTATATACAGCATAGGGGTAGCTCTGATACAAGCCAGATGCAACCCACGGCCATATAGGACCTACAGGCGATGTTCTTGAGTCGATATATGTCGATCTGAGCACAGCTGGGCCCCGTATATACAGCATGGGGATAGCTCTGATACCAGCCACATGCAACCCACGGCCATATAGGACCTACAGGCGATGTTCTTGAATCGAACATATCGATCTGAGCACAGCTGGGCCACGTATATACAGCATGGGGGTAGCTGTGATACCAGCCAGCTGCAACCCACGGCTATATAGGACCTACAGGCGCTGTTCTTGAGTGGATATATGTCGATCTGAACACAGCTGGGCGCCGTATATACAGCATCTGATACCAGCCAGATGCAACCCACGGCCATATAGGACCTAGAGGCGATGTTCTTCAGTCGATATATGTCGATCTGAGCACAGCTGGGCCACGTATATACAGCATGGGTGTAGCTGTGATACCAGCCACCTGCAACCCACGGCTATATAGGACCTACAGGCGATGTTCTTGAATCAATATATATATATATATATATCGATCTGAGCACAGCTGGGCCACGTATATACAGCATGGGGGTAGCTCTGATACCAGCCAGATGCAACCCACGGCCATATAGGAACTACAGGCGATGTTTTTGAGTGGATAAATGTCGATCTGAGCACAGCTGGGCGCCGTATATACAGCATGGTGGTAGCTCTGATACCAGCCGGATGCAACCCACGGCCATATAGGACCTACAGGCGGTGTTCTTGAGTCGATATATGTCGATCTGAGCACAGCTGGGCCACGTATATACAGCATGGGGGTAGCTGTGATACCAGCCAGCTGCAACCCACGGCCATATAGGACCTACAGGCGATGTTCTTGAGTGGATATATGTCGATCTGAGCACAGCTGGGCGGCGTATATACAGCATGGGGGTAGCTCTGATACCAGCCAGATGCAACCCACGGCCATATAGGACATACAGGCGATGTTCTTGAGTCGATATGTGTCGATCTGAGCACAGCTGGGCCACGTATATACAGCATGGGGATAGCTGTGATACCAGCCAGCTGCAACCCACGGCTATATAGGACCTACAGGCGATGTTCTTGAGTCGATATATGTCGAACTGAGCACAGCTGGGCCCCGTATATACAGCATGGGGGTAGCTCTGATACCAGCCACATGCTACCCACGGCCATATAGGACCTACAGGCGATGTTCTTGAGTGGATATATGTCGATCTGAGCACAGCTGGGCGCCGTATATACAACATGGGGGTAGCTCTGATACCAGCCAGATGCAACCCACGGCCATGTAGGACCTACAGGCGATGTTCTTGAGTCGATATATGTCGATCTGAGCACAGCTGGCCCACGTATATGCTGCATGGGGGTAGCTGTGATACCAGCCAGCTGCAACCCACGGCTATATAGGACCTACAGGCGATGTTCTTGAGTCGATATATGTCGATCTGAGCACAGCTGGGTCCCGTATATACAGCATGGGGGTAGCTCTGATACCAGCCAGATGCAACCCACGGCCATATAGGACCTACAGGCGATGTTCTTGAGTGGATATATGTCGATCTGAGCACAGCTGGGCGCCGTATATACAGCATGGGGGTAACTCTGATACCAGCCAGATGCAACCCACGGCCATATAGGACCTACAGGCGATGTTCTTGAGTGGATATATGTCGATCTGAGCACAGCTGGGCGCCGTATATACAGCATGGGGGTAGCTCTGATACCAGCCAGATGCAACCCACGGCCATATAGGACCTGCAGGCGATGTTCTTGAGTCGATATATTTCGATCTGAGCACAGGTGGGCCACGTATATACAGCATGGGGGTAGCTGTGATACCATCCAGCTGCAACCCACGGCTATATAGGACCTACAGGCGATGTTCTTGAGTCGATATATGTCGATCTGAGCACAGCTTGGCCACGTATATACAGCATTGGGGTAGCTGTGATACCAGCCAGCTGCAACCCACGGCTATATAGGACCTACAGGCGATGTTCTTGAGTCGATATATGTCGATCTGAGCACAGCTGGGCCACGTATATACAGCATGGGGGTAGCTGTGATACCAGCCAGCTGCAACCCACGGCTATATAAGACCTACAGGCGATGTTCTTGAGTCGATATATGTCGATCTGAGCACAGCTGGGCCACGTATATACAGCATGGGGGTAGCTGTGATCCAGCCAGCTGCAACCCACGGCTATATAGGACCTACAGGCGATGTTCTTGAGTCGATGTATGTCGATCTGAGCACAGCTGGGCCCCGTATATACAGCATGGGGGTAGCTCTGATACCAGCCAGATGCAACCCACGGCCATATAGGACCTACAGGCGATGTTCTTGAGTGGATATATGTCGATCTGAGCACAGCTGGGCCCCGTATATACAGCATGGGGGTAGCTCTGATACCAGCCAGATGCAACCCACGGCCATATAGGACCTACAGGCGATGTTCTTGAGTGGATATATGTCGATCTGAGCACAGCTGGGCGCCGTATATACAGCATGGGGGTAACTCTGATACCAGCCAGATGCAACCCACGGCCATATAGGACCTACAGGCGATGTTCTTGAGTCGATATATCTCGATCTGAGCACAGCTGGGCCACGTATATACAGCATGGGGGTAGCTGTGATACCAGCCAGCTGCAACCCACGGCTATATAGGACCTACAGGCGATGTTCTTGAGTGGATATATGTCGATCTGAGCACAGCTGGGCCCCGTATATACAGCATGAGGGTAGCTCTGATACCAGCCAGATGCAACCCACGGCCATATAGGACCTACAGGCGATTTTCTTGAGTCGATATATGTCGATCTGAGCACAGCTGGGCCCCGTATATACAGCATGGGGGTAGCTCTGATACCAGCCACATGCAACCCACGGCCATATAGGACCTACAGGCGATGTTCTTGAATCGAACATATCGATCTGAGCACAGCTGGGCCACGTATATACAGCATGGGGGTAGCTGTGATACCAGCCAGCTGCAACCCACGGCTATATAGGACCTACAGGCGATGTTCTTGAGTGGATATATGTCGATCTGAGCACAGCTGGGCGCCGTATATACAGCATCTGATACCAGCCAGATGCAACCCACGGCCATATAGGACCTAGAGGCGATGTTCTTCAGTCGATATATGTCGATCTGAGCACAGCTGGGCCCCGTATATACAGCATGAGGGTAGCTCTGATACCAGCCAGCTGCAACCCACGGCTATATAGGACCTACAGGCGATGTTCTTGAATCAATGTATATCGATCTGAGCACAGCTGGGCCCCGTATTACAGCATGGGGGTAGCTCTGATACCAGCCAGATGCAACCCACGGCCATATAGGACCTACAGGCGATGCTCTTCAGTAAATATATGTCGATCTGAGCACAGCTGGGCACCGTATATACAGCATGGGGGTAGCTATGATACCAGCCAGATGCAACCCACGGCCATATAGGACCTATAGGCGATGTTCTTGAGTCGATATATGTCGAACTGAGCACAGCTGGGCCCCGTATATACAGCATGGGGGTAGCTCTGATACCAGCCAGATGCAACCCACGGCCATATAGGACCTACAGGCGATGTTCTTGAGTGGATATATGTCGATCTGAGCACAGCTAGGCGCCGTATATACAGCATGGGGGTAGCTCTGATACCAGCCAGATGCAACCCACGGCCATATAAGACCTACAGGCGATGTTCTTGAGTCGATATATGTCGATCTGAGCACAGCTGGGCCACGTATATACAGCATTAGGGTAGCTGTGATACCAGCCAGCCGCAACCCACGGCTATATATGACCTACAGGCGATGTTCTTGAGTCGATATATGTCGATCTGAGCACAGCTGGGTCCCGTATATACAGCATAGGGGTAGCTCTGATACAAGCCAGATGCAACCCACGGCCATATAGGACCTACAGGCGATGTTCTTGAGTGGATATATGTCGATCTGAGCACAGCTGGGCGCCGTATATACAGCATGGGGGTAGCTCTGATACCAGCCAGATGCAACCCACGGCCATATAGGACCTACAGGCGATGTTCTTGAGTAGATATATGTCGATCTGAGCACAGCTGGGCGCCGTATATACAGCATGGGGGTAGATCAAATACAAGCCAGATGCAACCCACGGCCATATAGGACCTACAGGCGATGTTCTTGAGTCGATATATGTCGATCTGAGCACAGCTGGGCCACGTATATACAGCATGGGGGTAGCTGTATTACCAGCCAGCTGCAACCCACGGCTATATAGGACCTACAGGCGATGTTCTTGAGTCGATATATGTCGATCTGAGCACAGCTGGGCCCCGTATATACAGAATGGGGGTAACTCTGATACCAGCCAGATGCAACCCACGGCCATATAGGACCTACAGGCGATGTTTTTGAGTGGATATATGTCGATCTGAGCACAGCTGGGCGCCGTATATACAGCATGGTGGTAGCTCTGATACCAGCCGGATGCAACCCACGGCCATATAGGACCTACAGGCGATGTTCTTGAGTCGATATATGTCGATCTGAGCACAGCTGGGCCACGTATATACAGCATGGGGGTAGCTGTGATACCAGCCAGCTGCAACCCACGGCCATATAGGACCTACAGGCGATGTTCTTGAGTGGATATATGTCGATCTGAGCACAGCTGGGTCCCGTATATACAGCATAGGGGTAGCTCTGATACAAGCCAGATGCAACCCACGGCCATATAGGACCTACAGGCGATGTTCTTGAGTGGATATATGTCGATCTGAGCACAGCTGGGCGCCGTATATACAGCATGGGGGTAGCTCTGATACCAGCCAGATGCAACCCACGGCCATATAGGACCTACAGGCGATGTTCTTGAGTCGATATATGTCGATCTGAGCACAGCTGGGCCCCGTATATACAGCATGGGGGTAGCTCTGATACCAGCCACATGTAACCCACGGCCATATAGGACCTACAGGCGATGTTCTTGAATCGAACATATCGATCTGAGCACAGCTGGGCCACGTATATACAGCATGGGGGTAGCTGTGATACCAGCCAGCTGCAACCCACGGCTATATAGGACCTACAGGCGCTGTTCTTGAGTGGATATATGTCGAACTGCGCACAGCTGGGCGCCGTATATACAGCATCTGATACCAGCCAGATGCAACCCACGGCCATATAGGACCTAGAGGCGATGTTCTTCAGTCGATATATGTCGATCTGAGCACAGCTGGGCCACGTATATACAGCATGGGTGTAGCTGTGATACCAGCCACCTGCAACCCACGGCTATATAGGACCTACAGGCGATGTTCTTGAATCAATATATATCGATCTGAGCACAGCTGGGCCACGTATATACAGCATGGGGGTAGCTCTGATACCAGCCAGATGCAACCCACGGCCATATAGGACCTACAGGCGATGTTCTTGAGTAGATATATGTCGATCTGAGCACAGCTGGGCGCCGTATATACAGCATGGGGGTAGATCTAATACAAGCCAGATGCAACCCACGGCCATATAGGACCTACAGGCGATGTTCTTGAGTCGATATATGTCGATCTGAGCACAGCTGGGCCATATATATACAGCATGGGGGTAGCTGTATTACCAGCCAGCTGCAACCCACGGCTATATAGGACCTACAGGCGATGTTCTTGAGTCGATATATGTCGATCTGAGCACAGCTGGGCCCCGTATATACAGCATGGGGGTAGCTCTGATACCAGCCAGATGCAACCCACGGCCATATAGGACCTACAGGCGATGTTTTTGAGTGGATATATGTCGATCTGAGCACAGCTGGGCGCCGTATATACAGCATGGTGGTAGCTCTGATACCAGCCGGATGCAACCCACGGCCATATAGGACCTACAGGCGATGTTCTTGAGTCGATATATGTCGATCTGAGCACAGCTGGGCCACGTATATACAGCATGGGGGTATCTGTGATACCAGCCAGCTGCAACCCACGGCCATATAGGACCTACAGGCGATGTTCTTGAGTGGATATATGTCGATCTGAGCACAGCTGGGCGGCGTATATACAGCATGGGGGTAGCTCTGATACCAGCCAGATGCAACCCACGGCCATATAGGACATACAGGCGATGTTCTTGAGTCGATATGTGTCGATCTGAGCACAGCTGGGCCACGTATATACAGCATGGGGATAGCTGTGATACCAGCCAGCTGCAACCCACGGCTATATAGGACCTACAGGCGATGTTCTTGAGTCGATATATGTCGAACTGAGAACAGCTGGGCCCCGTATATACAGCATGGGGGTAGCTCTGATACCAGCCACATGCTACCCACGGCCATATAGGACCTACAGGCGATGTTCTTGAGTGGATATATGTCGATCTGAGCACAGCTGGGCGCCGTATATACAACATGGGGGTAGCTCTGATACCAGCCAGATGCAACCCACGGCCATATAGGACCTACAGGCGATGTTCTTGAGTCGATATATCTCGATCTGAGCACAGCTGGGCCACGTATATACAGCATGGGGTAGCTGTGATACCAGCCAGCTGCAACCCACGGCTATATAGGACCTACAGGCGATGTTCTTGAGTCGATATATGTCGATCTGAGCACAGCTGGGCCCCGTATATACAGCATGGGGATAGCTCTGATACCAGCCAGATGCAACCCACGGCCATATAGGACCTACAGGCGATGTTCTTGAGTCGATATATGTCGATCTGAGCACAGCTGGCCCACGTATATGCAGCATGGGGGTAGCTGTGATACCAGCCAGCTGCAACCCACGGCTATATAGGACCTACAGGCGATGTTCTTGAGTCGATATATGTCGATCTGAGCACAGCTGGGTCCCGTATATACAGCATGGGGGTAGCTCTGATACCAGCCAGATGCAACCCACGGCCATATAGGACCTACAGGCGATGTTCTTGAGTGGATATATGTCGATCTGAGCACAGCTGGGCGCCGTATATACAGCATGGGAGTAACTCTGATACCAGCCAGATGCAACCCACGGCCATATAGGACCTACAGGCGATGTTCTTGAGTGGATATATGTCGATCTGAGCACAGCTGAGCGCCGTATATACAGCATGGGGGTAGCTCTGATACCAGGCAGATGCAACCCACGGCCATATAGGACCTGCAGGCGATGTTCTTGAGTCGATATATGTCGATCTGAGCACAGCTGGGCCACGTATATACAGCATGGGGGTAGCTGTGATACCATCCAGCTGCAACCCACGGCTATATAGGACCTACAGGCGATGTTCTTGAGTCGATATATGTCGATCTGAGCACAGCTGGGCCACGTATATACAGCATTGGGGTAGCTGTGATACCAGCCAGCTGCAACCCACGGCTATATAGGACCTACAGGCGATGTTCTTGAGTCGATATATGTCGATCTGAGCACAGCTGGGCCACGTATATACAGCATGGGGGTAGCTGTGATACCAGCCAGCTGCAACCCACGGCTATATAAGACCTACAGGCGATGTTCTTGAGTCGATATATGTCGATCTGAGCACAGCTGGGCCACGTATATACAGCATGGGGGTAGCTGTGATCCAGCCAGCTGCAACCCACGGCTATATAGGACCTACAGGCGATGTTCTTGAGTCGATGTATGTCGATCTGAGCACAGCTGGGCCCCGTAAATACAGCATGGGGGTAGCTCTGATACCAGCCAGATGCAACCCACGGCCATATAGGACCTACAGGCGATGTTCTTGAGTGGATATATGTCGAATTGAGCACAGCTGGGCGCCGTATATACAGCATGGGGGTCACTCTGATACCTGCCAGATGCAACCCACGGCCATATAGGACCTACAGGCGATGTTCTTGAGTGGATATATGTCGATCTGAGCACAGCTGGGCGCCGTATATACAGCATGGGGGTAGCTCTGATACCAGCCACATGGTACCCACGGCCATATGGGACCTACAGGCGATGTTCTTGAGTGGATATATGTCGATCTGAGCACAGCTGGGCGCCGTATATACAACATGGGGGTAGCTCTGATACCAGCCAGATGCAACCCACGGCCATATAGGACCTACAGGCGATGTTCTTGAGTGGATATATGTCGATCTGAGCAAAGCTGGGCGGCGTATATACAGCATGGGGGTAGCTCTGATACCAGCCAGATGCAACCCACGGCCATATAGGACATACAGGCGATGTTCTTGAGTCGATATGTGTCGATCTGAGCACAGCTGGGCCACGTATATACAGCATGGGGATAGCTGTGATACCAGCCAGCTGCAACCCACGGCTATATAGGACCTACAGGCGATGTTCTTGAGTCGATATATGTCGAACTGAGAACAGCTGGGCGGCGTATATACAGCATGGGGGTAGCTCTGATACCAGCCAGATGCAACCCACGGCCATATAGGACATACAGGCGATGTTCTTGAGTCGATATGTGTCGATCTGAGCACAGCTGGGCCACGTATATACAGCATGGGGATAGCTGTGATACCAGCCAGCTGCAACCCACGGCTATATAGGACCTACAGGCGATGTTCTTGAGTCGATATATGTCGAACTGAGAACAGCTGGGCCCCGTATATACAGCATGGGGGTAGCTCTGATACCAGCCACATGCTACCCACGGCCATATAGGACCTACAGGCGATGTTCTTGAGTGGATATATGTCGATCTGAGCACAGCTGGGCGCCGTATATACAACATGGGGGTAGCTCTGATACCAGCCAGATGCAACCCACGGCCATATAGGACCTACAGGCGATGTTCTTGAGTCGATATATCTCGATCTGAGCACAGCTGGGCCACGTATATACAGCATGGGGTAGCTGTGATACCAGCCAGCTGCAACCCACGGCTATATAGGACCTACAGGCGATGTTCTTGAGTCGATATATGTCGATCTGAGCACAGCTGGGCCCCGTATATACAGCATGGGGATAGCTCTGATACCAGCCAGATGCAACCCACGGCCATATAGGACCTACAGGCGATGTTCTTGAGTCGATATATGTCGATCTGAGCACAGCTGGCCCACGTATATGCAGCATGGGGGTAGCTGTGATACCAGCCAGCTGCAACCCACGGCTATATAGGACCTACAGGCGATGTTCTTGAGTCGATATATGTCGATCTGAGCACAGCTGGGTCCCGTATATACAGCATGGGGGTAGCTCTGATACCAGCCAGATGCAACCCACGGCCATATAGGACCTACAGGCGATGTTCTTGAGTGGATATATGTCGATCTGAGCACAGCTGGGCGCCGTATATAAAGCATGGGGGTAACTCTGATACCAGCCAGATGCAACCCACGGCCATATAGGACCTACAGGCGATGTTCTTGAGTGGATATATGTCGATCTGAGCACAGCTGGGCGCCGTATATACAGCATGGGGGTAGCTCTGATACCAGCCAGATGCAACCCACGGTCATATAGGACCTGCAGGCGATGTTCTTGAGTCGATATATGTCGATCTGAGCACAGCTGGGCCACGTATATACAGCATGGGGGTAGCTGTGATACCATCCAGCTGCAACCCACGGCTATATAGGACCTACAGGCGATGTTCTTGAGTCGATATATGTCGATCTGAGCACAGCTGGGCCACGTATATACAGCATTGGGGTAGCTGTGATACCAGCCAGCTGCAACCCACGGCTATATAGGACCTACAGGCGATGTTCTTGAGTCGATATATGTCGATCTGAGCACAGCTGGGCCACGTATATACAGCATGGGGGTAGCTGTGATACCAGCCAGCTGCAACCCACGGCTATATAAGACCTACAGGCGATGTTCTTGAGTCGATATATGTCGATCTGAGCACAGCTGGGCCACGTATATACAGCATGGGGGTAGCTGTGATCCAGCCAGCTGCAACCCACGGCTATATAGGACCTACAGGCGATGTTCTTTAGTCGATGTATGTCGATCTGAGCACAGCTGGGCCCCGTATATACAGCATGGGGGTAGCTCTGATACCAGCCAGATGCAACCAACGGCCATATAGGACCTGCAGGCGATGTTCTTGAGTGGATATATGTCGATCTGAGCACAGCTGGGCGCCGTATATACAGCATGGGGGTCACTCTGATACCAGCCAGATGCAACCCACGTCCATATAGGACCTACAGGCGATGTTCTTGAGTCGATATATGTCGATCTGAGCACAGCTGGGCGCCGTATATACAGCATGGGGGTAGCTCTGATACCAGCCAGATGCAACCCACGGCCATATAGGACCTAGAGGCGATGTTCTTGAGTCGATATATGTCGATCTGAGCACAGCTGGGCCACGTATATACAGCATGGAGGTAGCTGTGATACCAGCCAGCTGCAACCCACGGCTATATAGGACCTACAGGCGATGTTCTTGAGTCGATATATGTCGATCTGAGCACAGCTGGGCCACGTATATACAGCATGGGGGTAGCTGTGATACCAGCCAGCTGCAACCCACGGCTATATAGGACCTACAGGCGATGTTCTTGAGTCGATATATGTCGATCTGAGCACAGCTGGGCCTCGTATATACAGCATGAGGGTAGCTCTGATACCAGCCAGATGCAACCCACGGCCATATAGGACCTACAGGCGGTGTTCTTGAGTGGATATATGTCTATCTGAGCACAGCTGGGCGCCGTATATACAGCATGGGGGTAGCTCTGATACCAGCCAGATGCAACCCACGGCCATATAGGACCTACAGGCGATGTTCTTGAGTCGATATATCTCGATCTGAGCACAGCTGGGCCACGTATATACAGCATGGGGGTAGCTGTGATACCAGCCAGCTGCAACCCACGGCTATATAGGACCTACAGGCGATGTTCTTGAGTGGATATATGTCGATCTGAGCACAACTGGGCCCCGTATATACAGCATGGGGGTAGCTCTGATACCAGCCAGATGCAACCCACGGCCATATAGGACCTACAGGCGATGTTCTTGAGTGGATATATGTCGATCTGAGCACAGCTGGGCGCCGTATATAAAGCATGGGGGTAGCTCTGATATCAGCCAGATGCAACCCACGGCCATATGGGACCTACAAGCGATGTTCTTGAGTCGATATATGTCGATCTGAGCACAGCTGGGCCACGTATTTACAGCATGGGGGTAGCTGTGATACCAGCAAGCTGAAACCCACGGCTATATAGGACCTACAGGCCATGTTCTTGAGTTGATATATGTCGATCTGAGCACAGCTGGGTCCCGTATATACAGCATAGGGGTAGCTCTGATACAAGCCAGATGCAACCCACGGCCATATAGGACCTACAGGCGATGTTCTTGAGTGGATATATGTCGATCTGAGCACAGCTGGGCGCCGTATAGACAGCATGGGGGTAGCTCTGATACCAGCCAGATGCAACCCACGGCCATATAGGACCTACAGGCGATGTTCTTGAGTCGATATATGTCGATCTGAGCACAGCTGGGCCCCGTATATACAGCATGGGGGTAGCTCTGATACCAGCCACATGCAACCCACGGCCATATAGGACCTACAGGCGATGTTCTTGAATCGAACATATCGATCTGAGCACAGCTGGGCCACGTATATACAGCATGGGGGTAGCTGTGATACCAGCCAGCTGCAACCCACGGCTATATAGGACCCACAGGCGCTGTTCTTGAGTGGATATATGTCGATCTGAGCACAGCTGGGCGCCGTAGATACAGCATCTGATACCAGCCAGATGCAACCCACGGCCATATAGGACCTAGAGGCGATGTTCTTCAGTCGATATATGTCGATCTGAGCACAGCTGGGCCACGTATATACAGCATGGGTGTAGCTGTGATACCAGCCACCTGCAACCCACGGCTATATAGGATCTACAGGCGATGTTCTTGAATCAATATATATATATATATATCGATCTGAGCACAGCTGGGCCACGTATATACAGCATGGGGGTAGCTCTGATACCAGCCAGATGCAACCCACGGCCATATAGGACCTACAGGCGATGTTCTTGAGTAGATATATGTCGATCTGAGCACAGCTGGGCGCCGTATATACAGCATGGGGGTAGATCTAATACCAGCCAGATGCAACCCACGGCCATATAGGACCTACAGGCGATGTTCTTGAGTCGATATATGTCGATCTGAGCACAGCTGGGCCACGTATATACAGCATGGGGGTAGCTGTGATACCAGCCAGCTGCAACCCACGGCTATATAGGACCTACAGGCGATGTTCTTGAGTCGATATATGTCGATCTGAGCACAGCTGGGCCCCGTATATACAGCATGGGGGTAGCTCTGATACCAGCCAGATGCAACCCACGGCCATATAGGACCTACAGGCGATGTTTTTGAGTGGATATATGTCGATCTGAGCACAGCTGGGCGCCGTATATACAGCATGGTGGTAGCTCTGATACCAGCCGGATGCAACCCACGGACATATAGGACCTACAGGCGATGTTCTTGAGTCGATATATGTCGATCTGAGCACAGCTGGGCCACGTATATACAGCATGGGGGTAGCTGTGATACCAGCCAGCTGCAACCCACGGCCATGTAGGACCTACAGGCGATGTTCTTGAGTGGATATATGTCGATCTGAGCACAGCTGGGCGGCGTATATACAGCATGGGGGTAGCTCTGATACCAGGCAGATGCAACCCACGGCCATATAGGACATACAGGCGATGTTCTTGAGTCGATATGTGTCGATCTGAGCACAGCTGGGCCACGTATATACAGCATGGGGATAGCTGTGATACCAGCCAGCTGCAACCCACGGCTATATAGGACCTACAGGCGATGTTCTTGAGTCGATATATGTCGAACTGAGCACAGCTGGGCCCCGTATATACAGCATGGGGGTAGCTCTGATACCAGCCACATGCTACCCACGGCCATGTAGGACCTACAGGCGATGTTCTTGAGTGGATATATGTCGATCTGAGCACAGCTGGGCGCCGTATATACAACATGGGGGTAGCTCTGATACCAGCCAGATGCAACCCACGGCCATATAGGACCTACAGGCGATGTTCTTGAGTCGATATATCTCGATCTGAGCACAGCTGGGCCACGTATATACAGCATGGGGTAGCTGTGATACCAGCCAGCTGCAACCCACGGCTATATAGGACCCTACAGGCGATGTTCTTGTGTCGATATATGTCGATCTGAGCACAGCTGGGCCCCGTATATACAGCATGGGGATAGCTCTGATACCAGCCAGATGCAACCCACGGCCATATAGGACCTACATGCGATGTTCTTGAGTCGATATATGTCGATCTGAGCACAGCTGGCCCACGTATATGCAGCATGGGGGTAGCTGTGATACCAGCCAGCTGCAACCCACGGCTATATAGGACCTACAGGCGATGTTCTTGAGTCGATATATGTCGATCTGAGCACAGCTGGGTCCCGTATATACAGCATGGGGGTAGCTCTGATACCAGCCAGATGCAACCCACGGCCTTATAGGACCTACAGGCGATGTTCTTGAGTGGATATATGTCGATCTGAGCACAGCTGGGCGCCGTATATACAGCATGGGGGTAACTCTGATACCAGCCAGATGCAACCCACGGCCATATAGGACCTACAGGCGATGTTCTTGAGTGGATATATGTCGATCTGAGCACAGCTGGGCGCCGTATATACAGCATGGGGGTAGCTCTGATACCAGCCAGATGCAACCCACGGCCATATAGGACCTGCAGGCGATGTTCTTGAGTCGATATATGTCGATCTGAGCACAGCTGGGCCACGTATATACAGCATGGGGGTAGCTGTGATACCATCCAGCTGCAACCCACGGCTATATAGGACCTACAGGCGATGTTCTTGAGTCGATATATGTCGATCTGAGCACAGCTGGGCCACGTATATACAGCATTGGGGTAGCTGTGATACCAGCCAGCTGCAACCCACGGCTATATAGGACCTACAGGCGATGTTCTTGAGTCGATATATGTCGATCTGAGCACAGCTGGGCCACGTATATACAGCATGGGGGTAGCTGTGATACCAGCCAGCTGCAACCCACGGCTATATAAGACCTACAGGCGATGTTCTTGAGTCGATATATGTCGATCTGAGCACAGCTGGGCCCCGTATATACAGCATGGGGGTAGCTCTGATACCAGCCAGATGCAACCCACGGCCATATAGGACCTACAGGCGATGTTCTTGAGTGGATATATGTCGATCTGAGCACAGCTGGGCGCCGTATATACAGCATGGGGGTAGCTCTGATACCAGCCAGATGCAACCCACGGCCATATAAGACCTACAGGCGATGTTCTTGAGTCGATATATGTCGATCTGAGCACAGCTGGGCCACGTATATACAGCATGGGGGTAGCTGTGATCCAGCCAGCTGCAACCCACGGCTATATAGGACCTACAGGCGATGTTCTTGAGTGGATATATGTCGATCTGAGCACAGCTGGGCCCCGTATATACAGCATGGGGATAGCTCTAATACCAGCCAGATGCAACCCACGGCCATATAGGACCTACAGGCGATGTTCTTGAGTCGATATATGTCGATCTGAGCACAACTGGGCCAGGTATATACAGCATGGGGGTAGCTGTGATACCAGCCAGCTGCAACTTACGGCTATATAGGACCTACAGGCGATGTTCTTGAGTTGATATATGTCGATCTGAGCACAGCTGGGACCCGTATATACAGCATGGGAGTAGCTCTGATACCAGCCAGATGCAACCCACGGCCATATAGTACCTACAGGCGATGTTCTTGAGTGGATATATGTCGATCTGAGCACAGCTGGGCGCCGTATATACAACATGGGGGTAGCTCTGATACCAGCCAGATGCAACCCACGACCATATAGGACCTGCAGGCGATGTTCTAGAGTCGATATATGTCGATCTGAGCACAGCTGGGCCACGTATATACAGCATGGGGGTAGCTGTGATACCATCCAGCTGCAACCCACGGCTATATAGAACCTACAGGCGATGTTCTTGAGTCGATATATGTCGATCTGAGCACAGCTGGGCCACGTATATACAGCATTGGGGTAGCTGTGATACCAGCCAGCTGCAACCCACGGCTATATAGGACCTACAGGCGATGTTCTTGAGTCGATGTATGTCGATCTGAGCACAGCTGGGCCCCGTATATACAGCATGGGGGTAGCTCTGATACCAGCCAGATGCAACCCACGGCCATATAGGACCTACAGGCGATCTGAGCACAGCTGGGCCACGTATATACAGCATGGGGGTAGCTGTGATACCAGCCACCTGCAACCCACGGCCATATAGGACCTACAGGCGATGTTCTTGAGTGGATATATGTCGATCTGAGCACAGCTGGGCGCCGTATATACAGCATGGGGGTAACTCTGATACCAGCCTGATGCAACCCACGGCCATATAGGACCTACAGGCGATCTGAGCACAGCTGGGCCACGTATATACAGCATGGGGGTAGCTGTGATACCAGCCACCTGCAACCCACGGCCATATAGGACCTACAGGCGATGTTCTTGAGTAGATATATGTCGATCTGAGCACAGCTGGGCACCATATATACAGCATGGGGATAGCTCTAATACCAGCCAGATGCAACCCACGGCCATATAGGACCTACAGGCGATGTTCTTGAGTCGATATATGTCGATCTGAGCACAACTGGGCCACGTATATACAGCATGGGGGTAGCTGTGATACCAGCCAGCTGCAACCCACGGCTATATAAGACCTACAGGCGATGTTCTTGAGTCGATATATGTCGATCTGAGCACAGCTGGGCCACGTATATACAGCATGGGGGTAGCTGTGATCCAGCCAGCTGCAACCCACGGCTATATAGGACCTACAGGCGATGTTCTTGAGTCGATGTATGTCGATCTGAGCACAGCTGGGCCCCGTATATACAGCATGGGGGTAGCTCTGATACCAGCCAGATGCAACCCACGGCCATATAGGACCTACAGGCGATGTTCTTGAGTGGATATATGTCGATCTGAGCACAGCTGGGCCCCGTATATACAGCATGGGGGTAGCTCTGATACCAGCCAGATGCAACCCACGGCCATATAGGACCTACAGGCGATGTTCTTGAGTGGATATATGTCGATCTGAGCACAGCTGGGCGCCGTATATACAGCATGGGGGTAACTCTGATACCAGCCAGATGCAACCCACGGCCATATAGGACCTACAGGCGATGTTCTTGAGTCGATATATCTCGATCTGAGCACAGCTGGGCCACGTATATACAGCATGGGGGTAGCTGTGATACCAGCCAGCTGCAACCCACGGCTATATAGGACCTACAGGCGATGTTCTTGAGTGGATATATGTCGATCTGAGCACAGCTGGGCCCCGTATATACAGCATGAGGGTAGCTCTGATACCAGCCAGATGCAACCCACGGCCATATAGGACCTACAGGCGATTTTCTTGAGTCGATATATGTCGATCTGAGCACAGCTGGGCCCCGTATATACAGCATGGGGGTAGCTCTGATACCAGCCACATGCAACCCACGGCCATATAGGACCTACAGGCGATGTTCTTGAATCGAACATATCGATCTGAGCACAGCTGGGCCACGTATATACAGCATGGGGGTAGCTGTGATACCAGCCAGCTGCAACCCACGGCTATATAGGACCTACAGGCGATGTTCTTGAGTGGATATATGTCGATCTGAGCACAGCTGGGCGCCGTATATACAGCATCTGATACCAGCCAGATGCAACCCACGGCCATATAGGACCTAGAGGCGATGTTCTTCAGTCGATATATGTCGATCTGAGCACAGCTGGGCCCCGTATATACAGCATGAGGGTAGCTCTGATACCAACCAGCTGCAACCCACGGCTATATAGGACCTACAGGCGATGTTCTTGAATCAATATATATCGATCTGAGCACAGCTGGGCCCCGTATTACAGCATGGGGGTAGCTCTGATACCAGCCAGATGCAACCCACGGCCATATAGGACCTACAGGCGATGCTCTTCAGTAAATATATGTCGATCTGAGCACAGCTGGGCACCGTATATACAGCATGGGGGTAGCTATGATACCAGCCAGATGCAACCCACGGCCATATAGGACCTATAGGCGATGTTCTTGAGTCGATATATGTCGAACTGAGCACAGCTGGGCCCCGTATATACAGCATGGGGGTAGCTCTGATACCAGCCAGATGCAACCCACGGCCATATAGGACCTACAGGCGATGTTCTTGAGTGGATATATGTCGATCTGAGCACAGCTAGGCGCCATATATACAGCATGGGGGTAGCTCTGATACCAGCCAGATGCAACCCACGGCCATATAAGACCTACAGGCGATGTTCTTGAGTCGATATATGTCGATCTGAGCACAGCTGGGCCACGTATATACAGCATTAGGGTAGCTGTGATACCAGCCAGCCGCAACCCACGGCTATATAGGACCTACAGGCGATGTTCTTGAGTCGATATATGTCGATCTGAGCACAGCTGGGTCCCGTATATACAGCATAGGGGTAGCTCTGATACAAGCCAGATGCAACCCACGGCCATATAGGACCTACAGGCGATGTTCTTGAGTGGATATATGTCGATCTGAGCACAGCTGGGCGCCGTATATACAGCATGGGGGTAGCTCTGATACCAGCCAGATGCAACCCACGGCCATATAGGACCTACAGGCGATGTTCTTGAGTAGATATATGTCGATCTGAGCACAGCTGGGCGCCGTATATACAGCATGGGGGTAGATCAAATACAAGCCAGATGCAACCCACGGCCATATAGGACCTACAGGCGATGTTCTTGAGTCGATATATGTCGATCTGAGCACAGCTGGGCCACGTATATACAGCATGGGGGTAGCTGTATTACCAGCCAGCTGCAACCCACGGCTATATAGGACCTACAGGCGATGTTCTTGAGTCGATATATGTCGATCTGAGCACAGCTGGGCCCCGTATATACAGCATGGGGGTAGCTCTGATACCAGCCAGATGCAACCCACGGCCATATAGGACCTACAGGCGATGTTTTTGAGTGGATATATGTCGATCTGAGCACAGCTGGGCGCCGTATATACAGCATGGTGGTAGCTCTGATACCAGCCGGATGCAACCCACGGCCATATAGGACCTACAGGCGATGTTCTTGAGTCGATATATGTCGATCTGAGCACAGCTGGGCCACGTATATACAGCATGGGGGTAGCTGTGATACCAGCCAGCTGCAACCCACGGCCATATAGGACCTACAGGCGATGTTCTTGAGTGGATATATGTCGATCTGAGCACAGCTGGGTCCCGTATATACAGCATAGGGGTAGCTCTGATACAAGCCAGATGCAACCCACGGCCATATAGGACCTACAGGCGATGTTCTTGAGTGGATATATGTCGATCTGAGCACAGCTGGGCGCCGTATATACAGCATGGGGGTAGCTCTGATACCAGCCAGATGCAACCCACGGCCATATAGGACCTACAGGCGATGTTCTTGAGTCGATATATGTCGATCTGAGCACAGCTGGGCCTCGTATATACAGCATGGGGGTAGCTCTGATACCAGCCACATGTAACCCACGGCCATATAGGACCTACAGGCGATGTTCTTGAATCGAACATATCGATCTGAGCACAGCTGGGCCACGTATATACAGCATGGGGGTAGCTGTGATACCAGCCAGCTGCAACCCACGGCTATATAGGACCTACAGGCGCTGTTCTTGAGTGGATATATGTCGAACTGAGCACAGCTGGGCGCCGTATATACAGCATCTGATACCAGCCAGATGCAACCCACGGCCATATAGGACCTAGAGGCGATGTTCTTCAGTCGATATATGTCGATCTGAGCACAGCTGGGCCACGTATATACAGCATGGGTGTAGCTGTGATACCAGCCACCTGCAACCCACGGCTATATAGGACCTACAGGCGATGTTCTTGAATCAATATATATCGATCTGAGCACAGCTGGGCCACGTATATACAGCATGGGGGTAGCTCTGATACCAGCCAGATGCAACCCACGGCCATATAGGACCTACAGGCGATGTTCTTGAGTAGATATATGTCGATCTGAGCACAGCTGGGCGCCGTATATACAGCATGGGGGTAGATCTAATACAAGCCAGATGCAACCCACGGCCATATAGGACCTACAGGCGATGTTCTTGAGTCGATATATGTCGATCTGAGCACAGCTGGGCCATATATATACAGCATGGGGGTAGCTGTATTACCAGCCAGCTGCAACCCACGGCTATATAGGACCTACAGGCGATGTTCTTGAGTCGATATATGTCGATCTGAGCACAGCTGGGCCCCGTATATACAGCATGGGGGTAGCTCTGATACCAGCCAGATGCAACCCACGGCCATATAGGACCTACAGGCGATGTTTTTGAGTGGATATATGTCGATCTGAGCACAGCTGGGCGCCGTATATACAGCATGGTGGTAGCTCTGATACCAGCCGGATGCAACCCACGGCCATATAGGACCTACAGGCGATGTTCTTGAGTCGATATATGTCGATCTGAGCACAGCTGGGCCACGTATATACAGCATGGGGGAGCTGTGATACCAGCCAGCTGCAACCCACGGCCATATAGGACCTACAGGCGATGTTCTTGAGTGGATATATGTCGATCTGAGCACAGCTGGGCGGCGTATATACAGCATGGGGGTAGCTCTGATACCAGCCAGATGCAACCCACGGCCATATAGGACATACAGGCGATGTTCTTGAGTCGATATGTGTCGATCTGAGCACAGCTGGGCCACGTATATACAGCATGGGGATAGCTGTGATACCAGCCAGTTGCAACCCACGGCTATATAGGACCTACAGGCGATGTTCTTGAGTCGATATATGTCGAACTGAGAACAGCTGGGCCCCGTATATACAGCATGGGGGTAGCTCTGATACCAGCCACATGCTACCCACGGCCATATAGGACCTACAGGCGATGTTCTTGAGTGGATATATGTCGATCTGAGCACAGCTGGGCGCCGTATATACAACATGGGGGTAGCTCTGATACCAGCCAGATGCAACCCACGGCCATATAGGACCTACAGGCGATGTTCTTGAGTCGATATATCTCGATCTGAGCACAGCTGGGCCACGTATATACAGCATGGGGTAGCTGTGATACCAGCCAGCTGCAACCCACGGCTATATAGGACCTACAGGCGATGTTCTTGAGTCGATATATGTCGATCTGAGCACAGCTTGGCCCCGTATATACAGCATGGGGATAGCTCTGATACCAGCCAGATGCAACCCACGGCCATATAGGACCTACAGGCGATGTTCTTGAGTCGATATATGTCGATCTGAGCACAGCTGGCCCACGTATATGCAGCATGGGGGTAGCTGTGATACCAGCCAGCTGCAACCCACGGCTATATAGGACCTACAGGCGATGTTCTTGAGTCGATATATGTCGATCTGAGCACAGCTGGGTCCCGTATATACAGCATGGGGGTAGCTCTGATACCAGCCAGATGCAACCCACGGCCATATAGGACCTACAGGCGATGTTCTTGAGTGGATATATGTCGATCTGAGCACAGCTGGGCGCCGTATATACAGCATGGGAGTAACTCTGATACCAGCCAGATGCCACCCACGGCCATATAGGACCTACAGGCGATGTTCTTGAGTGGATATATGTCGATCTGAGCACAGCTGAGCGCCGTATATACAGCATGGGGGTAGCTCTGATACCAAGCAGATGCAACCCACGGCCATATAGGACCTGCAGGCGATGTTCTTGAGTCGATATATGTCGATCTGAGCACAGCTGGGCCACGTATATACAGCATGGGGGTAGCTGTGATACCATCCAGCTGCAACCCACGGCTATATAGGACCTACAGGCGATGTTCTTGAGTCGATATATGTCGATCTGAGCACAGCTGGGCCACGTATATACAGCATTGGAGTAGCTGTGATACCAGCCAGCTGCAACCCACGGCTATATAGGACCTACAGGCGATGTTCTTGAGTCGATATATGTCGATCTGAGCACAGCTGGGCCACGTATATACAGCATGGGGGTAGCTGTGATACCAGCCAGCTGCAACCCACGGCTATATAAGACCTACAGGCGATGTTCTTGAGTCGATATATGTCGATCTGAGCACAGCTGGGCCACGTATATACAGCATGGGGGTAGCTGTGATCCAGCCAGCTGCAACCCACGGCTATATAGGACCTACAGGCGATGTTCTTGAGTCGATGTATGTCGATCTGAGCACAGCTGGGCCCCGTATATACAGCATGGGGGTAGCTCTGATACCAGCCAGATGCAACCCACGGCCATATAGGACCTACAGGCGATGTTCTTGAGTGGATATATGTCGATCTGAGCACAGCTGGGCGCCGTATATACAGCATGGGGGTCACTCTGATACCTGCCAGATGCAACCCACGGCCATATAGGACCTACAGGCGATGTTCTTGAGTGGATATATGTCGATCTGAGCACAGCTGGGCGCCGTATATACAGCATGGGGGTAGCTCTGATACCAGCCACATGCTACCCACGGCCATATGGGACCTACAGGCGATGTTCTTGAGTGGATATATGTCGATCTGAGCACAGCTGGGCGCCGTATATACAACATGGGGGTAGCTCTGATACCAGCCAGATGCAACCCACGGCCATATAGGACCTACAGGCGATGTTCTTGAGTGGATATATGTCGATCTGAGCAAAGCTGGGCGGCGTATATACAGCATGGGGGTAGCTCTGATACCAGCCAGATGCAACCCACGGCCATATAGGACATACAGGCGATGTTCTTGAGTCGATATGTGTCGATCTGAGCACAGCTGGGCCACGTATATACAGCATGGGGATAGCTGTGATACCAGCCAGCTGCAACCCACGGCTATATAGGACCTACAGGCGATGTTCTTGAGTCGATTTATGTCGAACTGAGAACAGCTGGGCGGCGTATATACAGCATGGGGGTAGCTCTGATACCAGCCAGATGCAACCCACGGCCATATAGGACATACAGGCGATGTTCTTGCGTCGATATGTGTCGATCTGAGCACAGCTGGGCCACGTATATACAGCATGGGGATAGCTGTGATACCAGCCAGCTGCAACCCACGGCTATATAGGACCTACAGGCGATGTTCTTGAGTCGATATATGTCGAACTGAGAACAGCTGGGCCCCGTATATACAGCATGGGGGTAGCTCTGATACCAGCCACATGCTACCCACGGCCATATAGGACCTACAGGCGATGTTCTTGAGTGGATATATGTCGATCTGAGCACAGCTGGGCGCCGTATATACAACATGGGGGTAGCTCTGATACCAGCCAGATGCAACCCACGGCCATATAGGACCTACAGGCGATGTTCTTGAGTCGATATATCTCGATCTGAGCACAGCTGGGCCACGTATATACAGCATGGGGTAGCTGTGATACCAGCCAGCTGCAACCCACGGCTATATAGGACCTACAGGCGATGTTCTTGAGTCGATATATGTCGATCTGAGCACAGCTGGGCCCCGTATATACAGCATGGGGATAGCTCTGATACCAGCCAGATGCAACCCACGGCCATATAGGACCTACAGGCGATGTTCTTGAGTCGATATATGTCGATCTGAGCACAGCTGGCCCACGTATATGCAGCATGGGGGTAGCTGTGATACCAGCCAGCTGCAACCCACGGCTATATAGGACCTACAGGCGATGTTCTTGAGTCGATATATGTCGATCTGAACACAGCTGGGTCCCGTATATACAGCATGGGGGTAGCTCTGATACCAGCCAGATGCAACCCACGGCCATATAGGACCTACAGGCGATGTTCTTGAGTGGATATATGTCGATCTGAGCACAGCTGGGCGCCGTATATAAAGCATGGGGGTAACTCTGATACCAGCCAGATGCAACCCACGGCCATATAGGACCTACAGGCGATGTTCTTGAGTGGATATATGTCGATCTGAGCACAGCTGGGCGCCGTATATACAGCATGGGGGTAGCTCTGATACCAGCCAGATGCAACCCACGGTCATATAGGACCTGCAGGCGATGTTCTTGAGTCGATATATGTCGATCTGAGCACAGCTGGGCCACGTATATACAGCATGGGGGTAGCTGTGATACCATCCAGCTGCAACCCACGGCTATATAAGACCTACAGGCGATGTTCTTGAGTCGATATATGTCGATCTGAGCACAGCTGGGCCACGTATATACAGCATGGGGGTAGCTGTGATCCAGCCAGCTGCAACCCACGGCTATATAGGACCTACAGGCGATGTTCTTGAGTCGATGTATGTCGATCTGAGCACAGCTGGGCCCCGTATATACAGCATGGGGGTAGCTCTGATACCAGCCAGATGCAACCAACGGCCATATAGGACCTACAGGCGATGTTCTTGAGTGGATATATGTCGATCTGAGCACAGCTGGGCGCCGTATATACAGCATGGGGGTCACTCTGATACCAGCCAGATGCAACCCACGGTCATATAGGACCTGCAGGCGATGTTCTTGAGTCGATATATGTCGATCTGAGCACAGCTGGGCCACGTATATACAGCATGGGGGTAGCTGTGATACCATCCAGCTGCAACCCACGGCTATATAGGACCTACATGCGATGTTCTTGAGTCGATATATGTCGATCTGAGCACAGCTGGGCCACGTATATACAGCATTGGGGTAGCTGTGATACCAGCCAGCTGCAACCCACGGCTATATAGGACCTACAGGCGATGTTCTTGAGTCGATATATGTCGATCTGAGCACAGCTGGGCCACGTATATACAGCATGGGGGTAGCTGTGATACCAGCCAGCTGCAACCCACGGCTATATAAGACCTACAGGCGATGTTCTTGAGTCGATATATGTCGATCTGAGCACAGCTGGGCCACGTATATACAGCATGGGGGTAGCTGTGATCCAGCCAGCTGCAACCCACGGCTATATAGGACCTACAGGCGATGTTCTTGAGTCGATGTATGTCGATCTGAGCACAGCTGGGCCCCGTATATACAGCATGGGGGTAGCTCTGATACCAGCCAGATGCAACCAACGGCCATATAGGACCTGCAGGCGATGTTCTTGAGTGGATATATGTCGATCTGAGCACAGCTGGGCGCCGTATATACAGCATGGGGGTCACTCTGATACCAGCCAGATGCAACCCACGGCCATATAGGACCTACAGGCGATGTTCTTGAGTCGATATATGTCGATCTGAGCACAGCTGGGCGCCGTATATACAGCATGGGGGTAGCTCTGATACCAGCCAGATGCAACCCACGGCCATATAGGACCTAGAGGCGATGTTCTTGAGTCGATATATGTCGATCTGAGCACAGCTGGGCCACGTATATACAGCATGGGGGTAGCTGTGATACCAGCCAGCTGCAACCCACGGCTATATAGGACCTACAGGCGATGTTCTTGAGTCGATATATGTCGATCTGAGCACAGCTGGGCCACGTATATACATCATGGGGGTAGCTGTGATACCAGCCACCTGCAACCCACGGTTATATAGGACCTACAGGCGATGTTCTTGAGTCGATATATGTCGATCTGAGCACAGCTGGGCCTCGTATATACAGCATGAGGGTAGCTCTGATACCAGCCAGATGCAACCCACGGCCATATAGGACCTACAGGCGGTGTTCTTGAGTGGATATATGTCTATCTGAGCACAGCTGGGCGCCGTATATACAGCATGGGGGTAGCTCTGATACCAGCCAGATGCAACCCACGGCCATATAGGACCTACAGGCGATGTTCTTGAGTCGATATATCTCGATCTGAGCACAGCTGGGCCACGTATATACAGCATGGGGGTAGCTGTGATACCAGCCAGCTGCAACCCACGGCTATATAGGACCTACAGGCGATGTTCTTGAGTGGATATATGTCGATCTGAGCACAGCTGGGCCCCGTATATACAGCATGGGGGTAGCTCTGATACCAGCCAGATGCAACCCACGGCCATATAGGACCTACAGGCGATGTTCTTGAGTGGATATATGTCGATCTGAGCACAGCTGGGCGCCGTATATAAAGCATGGGGGTAGCTCTGATATCAGCCAGATGCAACCCACGGCCATATGGGACCTACAAGCGATGTTCTTGAGTCGATATATGTCGATCTGAGCACAGCTGGGCCACGTATTTACAGCATGGGGGTAGCTGTGATACCAGCAAGCTGAAACCCACGGCTATATAGGACCTACAGGCCATGTTCTTGAGTTGATATATGTCGATCTGAGCACAGCTGGGTCCCGTATATACAGCATAGGGGTAGCTCTGATACAAGCCAGATGCAACCCACGGCCATATAGGACCTACAGGCGATGTTCTTGAGTGGATATATGTCGATCTGAGCACAGCTGGGCGCCGTATATCCAGCATGGGGGTAGCTCTGATACCAGCCAGATGCAACCCACGGCCATATAGGACCTACAGGCGATGCTCTTGAGTCGATATATGTCGATCTGAGCACAGCTGGGCCCCGTATATACAGCATGGGGGTAGCTCTGATACCAGCCACATGCAACCCACGGCCATATAGGACCTACAGGCGATGTTCTTGAATCGAACATATCGATCTGAGCACAGCTGGGCCACGTATATACAGCATGGGGGTAGCTGTGATACCAGCCAGCTGCAACCCACGGCTATATAGGACCTACAGGCGCTGTTCTTGAGTGGATATATGTCGATCTGAGCACAGCTGGGCGCCGTATATACAGCATCTGATACCAGCCAGATGCAACCCACGGCCATATAGGACCTAGAGGCGATGTTCTTCAGTCGATATATGTCGATCTGAGCACAGCTGGGCCACGTATATACAGCATGGGTGTAGCTGTGATACCAGCCACCTGCAACCCACGGCTATATAGGATCTACAGGCGATGTTCTTGAATCAATATATATATATATATCGATCTGAGCACAGCTGGGCCACGTATATACAGCATGGGGGTAGCTCTGATACCAGCCAGATGCAACCCACGGCCATATAGGACCTACAGGCGATGTTCTTGAGTAGATATATGTCGATCTGAGCACAGCTGGGCGCCGTATATACAGCATGGGGGTAGATCTAATACCAGCCAGATGCAACCCACGGCCATATAGGACCTACAGGCGATGTTCTTGAGTCGATATATGTCGATCTGAGCACAGCTGGGCCACGTATATACAGCATGGGGGTAGCTGTGATACCAGCCAGCTGCAACCCACGGCTATATAGGACCTACAGGCGATGTTCTTGAGTCGATATATGTCGATCTGAGCACAGCTGGGCCCCGTATATACAGCATGGGGGTAGCTCTGATACCAGCCAGATGCAACCCACGGCCATATAGGACCTACAGGCGATGTTTTTGAGTGGATATATGTCGATCTGAGCACAGCTGGGCGCCGTATATACAGCATGGTGGTAGCTCTGATACCAGCCGGATGCAACCCACGGCCATATAGGACCTACAGGCGATGTTCTTGAGTCGATATATGTCGATCTGAGCACAGCTGGGCCACGTATATACAGCATGGGGGTAGCTGTGATACCAGCCAGCTGCAACCCACGGCCATGTAGGACCTACAGGCGATGTTCTTGAGTGGATATATGTCGATCTGAGCACAGCTGGGCGGCGTATATACAGCATGGGGGTAGCTCTGATACCAGCCAGATGCAACCCACGGCCATATAGGACATACAGGCGATGTTCTTGAGTCGATATGTGTCGATCTGAGCACAGCTGGGCCACGTATATACAGCATGGGGATAGCTGTGATACCAGCCAGCTGCAACCCACGGCTATATAGGACCTACAGGCGATGTTCTTGAGTCGATATATGTCGAACTGAGCACAGCTGGGCCCCGTATATACAGCATGGGGGTAGCTCTGATACCAGCCACATGCTACCCACGGCCATCTAGGACCTACAGGCGATGTTCTTGAGTGGATATATGTCGATCTGAGCACAGCTGGGCGCCGTATATACAACATGGAGGTAGCTCTGATACCAGCCAGATGCAACCCACGGCCATATAGGACCTACAGGCGATGTTCTTGAGTCGATATATCTCGATCTGAGCACAGCTGGGCCACGTATATACAGCATGGGGTAGCTGTGATACCAGCCAGCTGCAACCCACGGCTATATAGGACCCTACAGGCGATGTTCTTGAGTCGATATATGTCGATCTGAGCACAGCTGGGCCCCGTATATACAGCATGGGGATAGCTCTGATACCAGCCAGATGCAACCCACGGCCATATAGGACCTACATGCGATGTTCTTGAGTCGATATATGTCGATCTGAGCACAGCTGGCCCACGTATATGCAGCATGGGGGTAGCTGTGATACCAGCCAGCTGCAACCCACGGCTATATAGGACCTACAGGCGATGTTCTTGAGTCGATATATGTCGATCTGAGCACAGCTGGGTCCCGTATATACAGCATGGGGGTAGCTCTGATAACAGCCAGATGCAACCCACGGCCTTATAGGACCTACAGGCGATGTTCTTGAGTGGATATATGTCGATCTGAGCACAGCTGGGCGCCGTATATACAGCATGGGGGTAACTCTGATACCAGCCAGATGCAACCCACGGCCATATAGGACCTACAGGCGATGTTCTTGAGTGGATATATGTCGATCTGAGCACAGCTGGGCGCCGTATATACAGCATGGGGGTAGCTCTGATACCAGCCAGATGCAACCCACGGCCATATAGGACCTGCAGGCGATGTTCTTGAGTCGATATATGTCGATCTGAGCACAGCTGGGCCACGTATATACAGCATGGGGGTAGCTGTAATACCATCCAGCTGCAACCCACGGCTATATAGGACCTACAGGCGATGTTCTTGAGTCGATATATGTCGATCTGAGCACAGCTGGGCCACGTATATACAGCATTGGGGTAGCTGTGATACCAGCCAGCTGCAACCCACGGCTATATAGGACCTACAGGCGATGTTCTTGAGTCGATATATGTCGATCTGAGCACAGCTGGGCCACGTATATACAGCATGGGGGTAGCTGTGATACCAGCCAGCTGCAACCCACGGCTATATAAGACCTACAGGCGATGTTCTTGAGTCGATATATGTCGATCTGAGCACAGCTGGGCCACGTATATACAGCATGGGGGTAGCTGTGATCCAGCCAGCTGCAACCCACGGCTATATAGGACCTACAGGCGATGTTCTTGAGTGGATATATGTCGATCTGAGCACAGCTGGGCCCCGTATATACAGCATGGGGGTAGCTCTGATACCAGCCAGATGCAACCCACGGCCATATAGGACCTACAGGCGATGTTCTTGAGTGGATATATGTCGATCTGAGCACAGCTGGGCGCCGTATATACAGCATGGGGGTAGCTCTGATACCAGCCAGATGCAACCCACGGCCATATAAGACCTACAGGCGATGTTCTTGAGTCGATATATGTCGATCTGAGCACAGCTGGGCCACGTATATACAGCATGGGGGTAGCTGTGATCCAGCCAGCTGCAACCCACGGCTATATAGGACCTACAGGCGATGTTCTTGAGTGGATATATGTCGATCTGAGCACAGCTGGGCCCCGTATATACAGCATGGGGATAGCTCTAATACCAGCCAGATGCAACCCACGGCCATATAGGACCTACAGGCGATGTTCTTGAGTCGATATATGTCGATCTGAGCACAACTGGGCCAGGAATATACAGCATGGGGGTAGCTGTGATACCAGCCAGCTGCAACTTACGGCTATATAGGACCTACAGGCGATGTTCTTGAGTTGATATATGTCGATCTGAGCACAGCTGGGACCCGTATATACAGCATGGGAGTAGCTCTGATACCAGCCAGATGCAACCCACGGCCATATAGTACCTACAGGCGATGTTCTTGAGTGGATATATGTCGATCTGAGCACAGCTGGGCGCCGTATATACAACATGGGGGTAGCTCTGATACCAGCCAGATGCAACCCACGACCATATAGGACCTGCAGGCGATGTTCTAGAGTCGATATATGTCGATCTGAGCACAGCTGGGCCACGTATATACAGCATGGGGGTAGCTGTGATACCATCCAGCTGCAACCCACGGCTATATAGAACCTACAGGCGATGTTCTTGAGTCGATATATGTCGATCTGAGCACAGCTGGGCCACGTATATACAGCATTGGGGTAGCTGTGATACCAGCCAGCTGCAACCCACGGCTATATAGGACCTACAGGCGATGTTCTTGAGTCGATGTATGTCGATCTGAGCACAGCTGGGCCCGTATATACAGCATGGGAGTAGCTCTGATACCAGCCAGATGCAACCCACGGCCATATAGGACCTACAGGCGATGTTCTTGAGTGGATATATGTCGAGCTGAGCACAGCTGGGCGCCGTATATACAACATGGGGGTAGCTCTGATACCAGCCTGATGCAACCCACGGCCATATAGGACCTGCAGGCGATGTTCTTGAGTCGATATATGTCGATCTGAGCACAGCTGGGCCACGTATATACAGCATGGGGGTAGCTGTGATACCATCCAGCTGCAACCCACGGCTATATAGGACCTACAGGCGATGTTCTTGAGTCGATATATGTCGATCTGAGCACAGCTGGGCCACGTATATACAGCATTGGGGTAGCTGTGATACCAGCCAGCTGCAACCACGGCTATATAGGACCTACAGGCGATGTTCTTGAGTCGATATATGTCGATCTGAGCACAGCTGGGCCACGTATATACAGCATGGGGGTAGCTGTGATACCAGCCAGCTGCAACCCACGGCTATATAAGACCTACAGGCGATGTTCTTGAGTCGATATATGTCGATCTGAGCACAGCTGGGCCACGTATATACAGCATGGGGGTAGCTGTGATCCAGCCAGCTGCAACCCACGGCTATATAGGACCTACAGGCGATGTTCTTGAGTCGATGTATGTCGATCTGAGCACAGCTGGGCCCCGTATATACAGCATGGGGGTAGCTCTGATACCAGCCAGATGCAACCCACGTCCATATAGGACCTACAGGCGATGTTCTTGAGTGGATATATGTCGATCTGAGCACAGCTGGGCGCCGTATATACAGCATGGGGGTAACTCTGATACCAGCCAGATGCAACTTACGGCCATATAGGACCTACAGGCGATGTTCTTGAGTGGATATATGTCGATCTGAGCACAGCTGGGCGCCGTATATACAGCATGGGGGTAGCTCTGATACCAGCCAGATGCAACCCACGGCCATATAGGACCTAGAGGCGATGTTCTTGAGTCGATATATGTCGATCTGAGCACAGCTGGGCCACGTATATACAGCATGGGGGTAGCTGTGATACCAGCCAGCTGCAACCCACGGCTATATAGGACCTACAGGCGATGTTCTTGAGTCGATATATGTCGATCTGAGCACAGCTGGGCCCCGTATATACAGCATGGGGGTAGCTCTGATACCAGCCAGATTTAACCCACGGCCATATAGGACCTACAGGCGGTGTTCTTGAGTGGATATATGTCGATCTTAGCACAGCTGGTTGCCGTATATACAGCATGGGGGTAGCTCTGATACCAGCCAGATGCAACCCACGGCCATATAGGACCTACAGGCGATGTTCTTGAGTCGATATTTTTCGATCTGTGCACAGCTGGGCCACGTATATACAGCATGGGGGTAGCTGTGATACCAGCCAGCTGCAACCCACGGCTATATAGGACCTACAGGCGATGTTCTTCAGTGGATATATGTCGATCTGAGCACAGCTGTGCCCCGTATATACAGCATGGGGGTAGCTCTGATGCCAGCCAGATGCAACCCACGGCCATATAGGACCTACAGGCGATGTTCTTGAGTGGATATATGTCGATCTGAGTACAGCTGGGCGCCGTATATACAGCATGGGGGTAGCTCTGATATCAGCCAGATGCAACCCACGGCCATATGGGACCTACAAGCGATGTTCTTGAGTCGATATATGTCGATCTGAGCACAGCTGGGCCACGTATTTACAGCATGGGGGTAGCTGTGATACCAGCAAGCTGCAACCCACGGCTATATAGGACCTAGAGGCGATGTTCTTGAGTCGATATATGTCGATCTGAGCACAGCTGGGCCCCGTATATATAGCATGGGAGTAGCTCTGATACCAGCCAGATGCAACTCACGGCCATATAGGATCTACAGGCGATGTTCCTGAGTGGATATATGTCGATCTGAGCACAGCTGGGCGCCGTATATACAGCATGGGGGTAGCTGTGATACCAGCCAGCTGCAACCCACGGCTATATAGGACCTACAGGCGATGTTCTTGAGTCGATATATGTCGATCTGAGCACAGCTGGGCCCCGTATATACAGCATGGGGGTAGCTCTGATACCAGCCAGATGCAACCCACGACCATATAGGACCTACAGGCGAGGTTACTGAGTAGATATATGTCGATCTGAGCACAGCTGGGCGCCGTATATACAGCATGGGGGTAGCTCTGATACCAGTCAGATGCAACCCACGGCCATATAGGACTTACAGGCGATGTTCTTGAGTCGATATATGTCGATCTGAGCACAACTGGGCTATATAGGACCTAGAGGCGATGTTCTTGAGTCGATATATGTCGATCTGAGCACAGCTGGGCCACGTATATACAGCATGGGGGTAGCTGTGATACCAGCCAGCAGCAACCCACGGCTATATAGGACCTACAGGCGATGTTCTTGAGTCGATATATGTCGATCTGAGCACAGCTGGGCCACGTATATAAAGCATGGGGGTAGCTGTGATACCGGCCAGATGCAACCCACCGCCATATAGGACCTACAGGCGATGTTCTTGAGTGGATATATGTCGATCTGAGCACAGCTGGGCGCCGTATATACAGCATGGGGGTAGCTCTGATACCAGCCAGATGCAACCCACGGCCATATAGGACCTACAGGCGATGTTCTTGAGTCGATATATGTCGATCTGAGCACAGCTGGGCCACGTATATACAGCATGGGGGTAGCTGTGATACCAACCAGCTGCAACCCACGGCTATATAGGACCTACAGGCGATGTTCTTGAGTCGATATATGTCGATCTGAGCACAGCTGGGCCACGCAGATACAGCATGGGGGTAGCTGTGATCCAGCCAGCTGCAACCCACGGCTATGTAGGACCTCCAGGCGATGTTCTTGAGTCGATATATGTCGATCTGAGCACAGCTGGGCCCCGTATATACAGCATGTGGGTAGCTCTGATACCAGCCAGATGCAACCCACGGCCATATAGGACCTACAGGCGATGTTCTTGAGTGGATATATGTTGATCTGAGCACAGCTGGGCGCCGTATATACAGCATGGGGGTAGATCTGATACCAGCCAGATGCAACCCACGGCCATATAGGACCTACAGGCGATGTTCTTGAGTTGATATATGTCGATCTGAGCACAGCTGGGCCACGTATATATAGCATGGGGGTAGCTGTGATACCAGCCAGCTGCAACCCACGGCTATATAGGACCTACAGGCGATGTTCTTGAGTCGATATATGTCGATCTGAGCACAGCTGGGCCCCGTATATACAGCGGGAAGGTAGCTCTGATACCAGCCAGATGCAACCCACGGCCATATAGGATCTACAGGCGATGTTCTTGAGTCGATATATGTCGATCTGAGCACAGCTGGGCCACGTATATACAGCATGGGGGTAGCTGTGATACCAACCAGCTGCAACCCACGGCTATATAGGACCTACAGGCGATGTTCTTGAGTCGATATATGTCGATCTGAGCACAGCTGGGCCCCGTATTACAGCATGGGGGTAGCTCTGATACCAGCCAGATGCAACCCACGGCCATATAGGACCTACAGGCGATGTTCTTCAGCGAATATATTTCGATCTGAGCACAGCTGGGCACCGTATATACAGCATGGGGGTAGCTCTGATACCAGCCAGATGCAACCCACGGCCATATAGGACCTATAGGCTATGTTCTTGAGTCGATATATGTCGATCTGAGCACAGCTGGGCCCCGTATATACAGCATGGGGGTAGCTCTGATACCAGCCAGATGCAACCCACGGCCATATAGGACCTACAGGCGATGTTTATGAGTGGATATATGTCGATCTGAGCACAGCTAGGCGCCGTATATACAGCATGGGTGTAGCTCTGATACCAGCCAGATGCAACCCACGGCCATATTGGACCTACAGGCGATGTTCTTGAGTCGATATATGTCGATCTGAGCACAGCTGGGCCACGTATATACAGCATGGGGGTAGCTGTGATACCAGCCAGCTGCAACCCACGGCTATATAGGACCTACAGGCGATGTTCTTGAGTCGATATATGTCGATCTGAGCACAGCTGGGCCCCGTATTACAGCATGGGGGTAGCTCTGATACCAGCCAGATGCAACCCACGGCCATATAGGACCTACAGGCGATGTTCTTGAGTCGATATATGTCGATCTGAGCACAGCTGGGCCACGTATATACAGCATGGGGGTAGCTGTAATACCAGCCAGCTGCAACCCACGGCTATATAGGACCTACAGGCGATGTTCTTGAGTCGATATATGTCGATCTGAGCACAGCTGGGCCCCGTATTACAGCATGGGGGTAGCTCTGATACCAGCCAGATGCAACCCACGGCCATATAGGACCTACAGGCGATGTTCTTCAGCGGATATATGTCGATCTGAGCACAGCTGGGCACCGTATATACAGCATGGGGGTAGCTCTGATACCAGCCAGATGCAACCCACGGCCATATAGGACCTATAGGCGATGTTCTTGAGTCGATATATGTCGATCTGAGCACAGCTGGGCCCCGTATATACAGCATGGGGGTAGCTCTGATACCAGCCAGATGCAACCCACGGCCATATAGGACCTACAGGCGATGTTCTTGAGTGGATATATGTCGATCTGAGCACAGCTGGGCGCCGTATATACAGCATGGGTGTAGCTCTGATACCAGCCAGATGCAACCCACGGCCATATTGGACCTACAGGCGATGTTCTTGAGTCTATATATGTCGATCTGAGCACAGCTGGGCCACGTATATACAGCATGGGGGTAGCTCTGATACCAGCCAGATGCAACCCACGGCCATATAGGACCTACAGGCGATGTTCTTGAGTCGATATATGTCGATCTGAGCACAGCTGGGCCCCGTATATACAGCATGGGGGTAGCTCTGATACCAGCCAGATGCAACCCACGGCCATATAGGACCTACAGGCGATGTTCTTGAATCGAACATATCCATCTGAGCACAGCTGGGCCACGTATATACAGCATGGAGGTAGCTGTGATACCAGCCAGCTGCAACCCACGGCTATATAGGACTTACAGGCGATGTTCTTGAGTGGATATATGTCGATCTGAGCACAGCTGGGCGCCGTATATACAGCATGGGGGTAACTCTGATACCAGCCAGATGCAACCCACGGCCATATAGGACCTACAGGCGATGTTCTTGAGTGGATATATGTCGATCTGAGCACAGCTGGGCGCCGTATATACAGCATGGGGGTAGCTCTGATACCAGCCAGATGCAACCCACGGCCATATAGGACCTAGAGACGATGTTCTTGAGTCGATATATGTCGATCTGAGCACAGCTGGGCCACGTATATACAGCATGGGGGTAGCTGTGATACCAGCCAGCTGCAACCCACGGCTATATAGGACCTACAGACGATGTTCTTGAGTCGATATATGTCGATCTGAGCACAGCTGGGCCCCGTATATACAGCATGGGGGTAGCTCTGATACCAGCCAGATGCAACCCACGGCCATATAGGACCTACAGGCGGTGTTCTTGAGTGGATATATGTCGATCTTAGCACAGCTGAGCGCCGTATATACAGCATGGGGGTAGCTCTGATACCAGCCAGATGCAACCCACGGCCATATAGGACCTACAGGCGATATCCTTGAGTCGATATATCTCGATCTGTGCACAGCTGGGCACCGTATATACAGCATGGGGGTAGCTCTGATACCAGCCAGATGCAACCCACGGCCATATAGGACCTATAGGCGATGTTCTTGAGTCGATATATGTCGATCTGAGCACAGCTGGGCCCCGTATATACAGCATGGGGGTAGCTCTGATACCAGCCAGATGCAACCCACGGCCATATAGGACCTACAGGCGATGTTCTTGAGTGGATATATGTCGATCTGAGCACTGCTGGGCGCCGTATATACAGCATGGGTGTAGCTCTGATACCAGCCAGATGCAACCCACGGCCATATTGGACCTACAGGCGATGTTCTTGAGTCGATATATGTCGATCTGAGCACAGCTGGGCCACGTATATACAGCATGGGGGTAGCTGTGATACCAGCCAGCTGCAACCCACGGCTATATAGGACCTACAGGCGATGTTCTTGAGTCGATATATGTCGATCTGAGTACAGCTGGGTCCCGTATATACAGCATAGGGGTAGCTCTGATACCAGCCAGATGCAACCCACGGCCATATAGGACCTACAGGCGATGTTCTTGAGTGGATATATGTCGATCTGAGCACAGCTGGGCGCCGTATATACAGCATGGGGGTAGCTCTGATACCAGCCAGATGCAACCCACGGCCATATAGGACCTACAGGCGATGTTCTTGAGTCGATATATGTCGATCTGAGCACAGCTGGGCCCCGTAAATACAGCATGGGGGTAGCTCTGATACCAGCCAGATGCAACCCACGGCCATATAGGACCTACAGGCGATGTTCTTGAATCGAACATATCCATCTGAGCACAGCTGGGCCACGTATATACAGCATGGAGGTAGCTGTGATACCAGCCAGCTGCAACCCACGGCTATATAGGACCTACAGGCGATGTTCTTGAGTGGATATATGTCGATCTGAGCACAGCTGGGCGCCGTATATACAGCATGGGGGTAACTCTGATACCAGCCAGATGCAACCCACGGCCATATAGGACCTACAGGCGATGTTCTTGAGTGGATATATGTCGATCTGAGCACAGCTGGGCGCCGTATATACAGCATGGGGGTAGCTCTGATACCAGCCAGATGCAACCCACGGCCATATAGGACCTAGAGGCGATGTTCTTGAGTCGATATATGTCGATCTGAGCACTGCTGGGCCACGTATATACAGCATGGGGGTAGCTGTGATACCAGCCAGCTGCAACCCACGGCTATATAGGACCTACAGACGATGTTCTTGAGTCGATATATGTCGATCTGAGCACAGCTGGGCCCCGTATATACAGCATGGGGGTAGCTCTGATACCAGCCAGATGCAACCCACGGCCATATAGGACCTACAGGCGGTGTTCTTGAGTGGATATATGTCGATCTTAGCACAGCTGAGCGCCGTATATACAGCATGGGGGTAGCTCTGATACCAGCCAGATGCAACCCACGGCCATATAGGACCTACAGGCGATATCCTTGAGTCGATATATCTCGATCTGTGCACAGCTGGGCCACGTATATACAGCATGGGGGTAGCTGTGATACCAGCCACCTGCAACCCACGGCTATATAGGACCTACAGGCGATGTTCTTGAGTGGATATATTTCGATCTGAGCACAGCTGGGCCCCGTATATACAGCATGGGGGTAGCTCTGATACCAGCCAGATGCAACCCACGGCCATATAGGACCTACAGGCGATGTTCTTGAGTGGATATATGTCGATCTGAGCACAGCTGGGCGCCGTATATACAGCATGGGGGTAGCTCTGATACCAGCCAGATGCAACCCACGGCCATATAGGACCTACAGGCGATGTTCTTGAATCGAACATATCGATCTGAGCACAGCTGGGCCACGTATATACAGCATGGGGGTAGCTGTGATACCAGCCAGCTGCAACCCACGGCTATATAGGACCTACAGGCGATGTTCTTGAGTCGATATATGTCGATCTGAGCACAGCTGGGCCCCGTATATACAGCGGGAAGGTAGCTCTGATACCAGCCAGATGCTACCCACGGCCATATAGGACCTACAGGCGATGTTCTTGAGTGGATATATGTCGATCTGAGCACAGCTGGGCGCCGTATATACAACATGGGGGTAGCTCTGATACCAGCCAGATGCAATCCACGGCCATATAGGACCTACAGGCGATTTTCTTGAGTCGATATATCTCGATCTGAGCACAGCTGGGCCACGTATATACAGCATGGGGGTAGCTGTGATACCAGCCAGCTGCAACCCACGGCTATATAGGACCTACAGGCGATGTTCTTGAGTCGATATATGTCGATCTGAGCACAGCTGGGCCCCGTATATACAGCATGGGGATAGCTCTGATACCAGCCAGATGCAACCCACGGCCATATAGGACCTACAGGCGATGTTCTTGAGTCGATATATGTCGATATGAGCACAGCTGGCCCACGTATATACAGCATGGGGGTAGCTGTGATACCAGCCAGCTGCAACCCACGGTTATATAGGACCTACAGGCGATGTTCTTGAGTCGATATATGTCGATCTGAGCACAGCTGGGTCCCGTATATACAGCATGGGGGTAGCTCTGATACCAGCCAGATGCAACCCACGGCCATATAGGACCTACAGGCGATGTTCTTGAGTCGATATATGTCGATCTGAGCACAGCTGAGCCCCGTATATACAGCATGGGGGTAGCTCTGATACCAGCCAGATGCAACCCACGACCATATAGGACCTACAGGCGATGTTCTTGAGTCGATATATGTCGATCTGAGCACAGTTGGGTCCCGTATATACAGCATGGGGGTAGCTCTGATACCAGCCAGATGCAACCCACGGCCATATAGGACCTACAGGCGATGTTCTTGAGTCGATATATGTCGATCTGAGCACAGCTGGGCCCCGTATATACAGCATGGGGGTAGCTCTGATACCAGCCAGATGCAACCCACGACCATATAGGACCTACAGGCGATGTTCTTGAGTCGATATATTTCGATCTGAGCACAGCTGGTCCACGTATATACAGCATGGGGGTGGCTGTGATACCAGCCAGCTGCAACCCACGGCTATATATGACCTACAGGCGATGTTCTTGAGTCGATATATGTCGATCTGAGCACAGCTGGGTCCCGTATATACAGCATAGGGGTAGCTCTGATAACAGAGATGCAACCCACGGCCATATAGGACCTACAGGCGATGTTCTTGAGTGGATATATGTCGATCTGAGCACAGCTGGGCGCCGTATATACAGCATGGGGGTAGCTCTGATACCAGCCAGATGCAACCTATGGCCATAAAGGACCTACAGGCGATGTTATTGAGTCGATATATGTCGATCTGAGCACAGCTGGGCCCCGTATATACAGCATGGGGGTAGCTCTGATACCAGCCAGATGCAACCCACGGCCATATAGGACCTACAGGCGATGTTCTTGAATCGAACATATCGATCTGAGCACAGCTGGGCCACGTATATACAGCATGGGGGTAGCTGTGATACCAGCCAGCTGCAACCCACGGCTATATAGGACCTACAGGCGATGTTCTTGAGTGGATATATGTCGATCTGAGCACAGCTGGGCGCCGTATATACAGTATCTGATACCAGCCAGATGCAACCCACGGCCATATAGGACCTAGAGGCGATGTTCTTCAGTCGATATATGTCGATCTGAGCACAGCTGGGCCACGTATATACAGCATGGGGGTAGCTGTGATACCAGCCACTTGCAACCCACGGCTATATAGGACCTACAGGGGATGTTCTTGAATCAATATATATATATATATATATATATATCGATCTGAGCACAGTTGGGCCACGTATATACAGCATGAGGGTAGCTCTGATACCAGCCAGATGCAACCCACGGCCATATAGGACCTACAGGCGATGTTCTTGAGTAGATATATGTCGATATGAGCACAGCTGGGCGCCGTATATAAAGCATGGGGATAGCTCTAATAACAGCCAGATGCAACCCACGGCCATATAGGACCTACAGGCGATGTTCTTGAGTCGATATATGTCTATCTGAACACAACTGGGCCACGTATATACAGCATGGGGGTAGCTGTGTTACCAGGCAGCTGCAACCCACGGCTATATAGGACCTACAGGCGATGTACTTGAGTCGATATAAGTCGATCTGAGCACAGCTGGGCCACGTATATACAGCATGGGGGTAGCTGTGATACCAGCCAGCTGCAACCCACGGCCATATAGGACCTATAGGCGATGTTCTTGAGTCGATATATGTCGATCTGAGCACAGCTGGGTCCCGTATATACAGCATGGGGGTAGCTCTGATACCAGCAAGATGCAACCCACGGCCATATAGGACCTACAGGCGATGTTCTCGATTGGATATATGTCGATCTGAGCACAGCTGGGAGCCGTATATACAGCATGGGGGTAGCTCTGATACCAGCCAGATGCAACCCACGGCCATATAGGACCTACAGGCGATGTTCTTGAGTCGATATATCTCGATCTGAGCACAGCTGGGCCACGTATATACAGCATGGGGTAGCTGTGATACCAGCCAGCTGCAACCCACGGCTATATAGGACCTACAGGCGATGTTCTTGAGTCGATATATGGAGATCTGAGCACAGCTGGGCCCCGTATATACAGCATGGGGATAGCTCTGATACCAGCCAGATGCAACCCACGGCCATATAGGACCTACAGGCGATGTTCTTGAGTCGATATATGTCGATCTGAGCACAGCTGGCCCACGTATATACAGCATGGGGGTAGCTGTGATACCAGCCAGCTGCAACCCACGGCTATATAGGACCTACAGGCGATGTTCTTGAGTCGATATATGTCGATCTGAGCACAGCTGGGCCCCGTATATACAGCATGGGGATAGCTCTGATACCAGCCAGATGCAACCCACGGCCATATAGGACCTACAGGCGATGTTCTTGAGTCGATATATGTCGATATGAGCACAGCTGGCCCACGTATATACAGCATGGGGGTAGCTGTGATACCAGCCAGCTGCAACCCACGGTTATATAGGACCTACAGGCGATGTTCTTGAGTCGATATATGTCGATCTGAGCACAGCTGGGTCCCGTATATACAGCATGGGGGTAGCTCTGATACCAGCCAGATGCAACCCACGGCCATATAGGACCTACAGGCGATGTTCTTGAGTCGATATATGTCGATCTGAGCACAGCTGAGCCCCGTATATACAGCATGGGGGTAGCTCTGATACCAGCCAGATGCAACCCACGACCATATAGGACCTACAGGCGATGTTCTTGAGTCGATATATGTCGATCTGAGCACAGTTGGGTCCCGTATATACAGCATGGGGGTAGCTCTGATACCAGCCAGATGCAACCCACGGCCATATAGGACCTACAGGCGATGTTCTTGAGTCGATATATGTCGATCTGAGCACAGCTGGGCCCCGTATATACAGCATGGGGGTAGCTCTGATACCAGCCAGATGCAACCCACGACCATATAGGACCTACAGGCGATGTTCTTGAGTCGATATATGTCGATCTGAGCACAGCTGGTCCACGTATATACAGCATGGGGGTGGCTGTGATACCAGCCAGCTGCAACCCACGGCTATATATGACCTACAGGCGATGTTCTTGAGTCGATATATGTCGATCTGAGCACAGCTGGGTCCCGTATATACAGCATAGGGGTAGCTCTGATAACAGCCAGATGCAACCCACGGCCATATAGGACCTACAGGCGATGTTCTTGAGTGGATATATGTCGATCTGAGCACAGCTGGGCGCCGTATATACAGCATGGGGGTAGCTCTGATACCAGCCAGATGCAACCTATGGCCATAAAGGACCTACAGGCGATGTTATTGAGTCGATATATGTCGATCTGAGCACAGCTGGGCCCCGTATATACAGCATGGGGGTAGCTCTGATACCAGCCAGATGCAACCCACGGCCATATAGGACCTACAGGCGATGTTCTTGAATCGAACATATCGATCTGAGCACAGCTGGGCCACGTATATACAGCATGGGGGTAGCTGTGATACCAGCCAGCTGCAACCCACGGCTATATAGGACCTACAGGCGATGTTCTTGAGTGGATATATGTCGATCTGAGCACAGCTGGGCGCCGTATATACAGTATCTGATACCAGCCAGATGCAACCCACGGCCATATAGGACCTAGAGGCGATGTTCTTCAGTCGATATATGTCGATCTGAGCACAGCTGGGCCACGTATATACAGCATGGGGGTAGCTGTGATACCAGCCACTTGCAACCCACGGCTATATAGGACCTACAGGGGATGTTCTTGAATCAATATATATATATATATATATATATCGATCTGAGCACAGTTGGGCCACGTATATACAGCATGAGGGTAGCTCTGATACCAGCCAGATGCAACCCACGGCCATATAGGACCTACAGGCGATGTTCTTGAGTAGATATATGTCGATATGAGCACAGCTGGGCGCCGTATATAAAGCATGGGGATAGCTCTAATAACAGCCAGATGCAACCCACGGCCATATAGGACCTACAGGCGATGTTCTTGAGTCGATATATGTCTATCTGAACACAACTGGGCCACGTATATACAGCATGGGGGTAGCTGTGTTACCAGGCAGCTGCAACCCACGGCTATATAGGACCTACAGGCGATGTACTTGAGTCGATATAAGTCGATCTGAGCACAGCTGGGCCACGTATATACAGCATGGGGGTAGCTGTGATACCAGCCAGCTGCAACCCACGGCCATATAGGACCTATAGGCGATGTTCTTGAGTCGATATATGTCGATCTGAGCACAGCTGGGTCCCGTATATACAGCATGGGGGTAGCTCTGATACCAGCAAGATGCAACCCACGGCCATATAGGACCTACAGGCGATGTTCTCGATTGGATATATGTCGATCTGAGCACAGCTGGGAGCCGTATATACAGCATGGGGGTAGCTCTGATACCAGCCAGATGCAACCCACGGCCATATAGGACCTACAGGCGATGTTCTTGAGTCGATATATCTCGATCTGAGCACAGCTGGGCCACGTATATACAGCATGGGGTAGCTGTGATACCAGCCAGCTGCAACCCACGGCTATATAGGACCTACAGGCGATGTTCTTGAGTCGATATATGGAGATCTGAGCACAGCTGGGCCCCGTATATACAGCATGGGGATAGCTCTGATACCAGCCAGATGCAACCCACGGCCATATAGGACCTACAGGCGATGTTCTTGAGTCGATATATGTCGATCTGAGCACAGCTGGCCCACGTATATGCAGCACGGGGGTAGCTGTGATACCAGCCAGCTGCAACCCACGGCTATGTAGGACCTACAGGCGATGTTCTTGAGTCGATATATGTCGATCTGAGCACAGCTGGGTCCCGTATATACAGCATGGGGGTAGCTCTGATACCAGCCAGATGCAACCCAAGGCCATATAGGACCTACATTGGATATATGTCGATCTGAGCACAACTGGGAGCCGTATATACAGCATGGGGGTAGCTCTGATACCAGCCAGATGCAACCCACGGCCTTATAGGACCTACAGGACATGTTCTTGAGTCGATATATGTCGATCTGAGCACAGCTGCGCCACGTATATACAGCATGGGGGTAGCTGTGATACCAGCCAGCTGCAACCCACGGCTATATAGGACATACAGGCGATGTTCTTGAGTCGATATATGTCGATCTGAGCACAGCTGGGCCCCGTATATACAGCATGGGAGTAGCTCTGATACCAGCCAGATACCACCGACGGCCATATAGGACCTACAGGCGATGTTCTTGAGTGGATATATGTCGATATGAGTACAGCTGGGCGCCGTATATACAGCATGGGGGTAGCTCTGATATCAGCCAGATGCAACCCACGGCCATATAAGACCTACAGGCGATGTTCTTGAGTCTATATATGTCGATCTGAGCACAGCTGGGCCACGTATTTACATCATGGGAGTAGCTGTGATACCAGCCAGCTGCAACCCACGGCTATATAGGACCTACAGGCTATGTTCTTGAGTCGATATATGTCGATCTGAGCACAGCTGGGCCCCGTATATACAGCATGGGTGTAGCTCTGATACCTTCCAGATGCAACCCACGGCCATATTGGATCTACAGGCGATGTTCCTGAGTGGATGTATGTCGATCTGAGCACAGCTGGGCGCCGTATATACAGCATGGGGGTAGCTGTGATACCAGCCAGCTGCAACCCACGGCTATATAGGACCTACAGGCGATGTTCTTGAGTCGATATATGTCGATCTGAGCACAGCTGGGCCCCGTATATACAGCATGGGGTTAGCTCTGATACCAGCCAGATGCAACCCACGACCATATAGGACCTACAGGCGATGTTCCTGAGTGGATATATGTCGATCTGAGCACAGCTGGGTCCCGTATATACAGCATGGGGGTAGCTCTGATACCAGCCAGATGCAACCCACGGCCATATAAGACCTACAGGCGATGTTCTTGAGTGGATATATGTCGATCTGAGCACAGCTGGGAGCCGTATATACAGCATGGGGGTAGCTCTGATACCAGCCAGATGCAACCCACGGCCTTATAGGACCTACAGGCGATGTTCTTGAGTCGATATATGTCGATCTGAGCACAGCTGGGCCACGTATATACAGCATGGGAGTAGCTGTGATACCAGCCAGCTGCAACCCACGGCTATATAGGACCTACAGGCGATGTTCTTGAGTCGATATATGTCGATCTGAGCACAGCTGGGCCCCGTATATGCAGCATGGGAGTAGCTCTGATACCAGCCAGATACAACCCACGGCCATATAGGACCTACAGGCGATGTTCTTGAGTGGATATATGTCGATCTGAGTAGAGCTGGGTGCCGTATATACAGCATGGTGGTAGCTCTGATATCAGCCAGATGCAATTCACGGCCATATAAGACCTACAGGCGATGTTCTTGAGTCCATATATGTCGATCTGAGCACAGCTGGGCCACGTATTTACAGCATGGGAGTAGCTGTGATACCAGCTAGCTGCAACCCACGGCTATATAGGACCTACAGGCGATGTTCTTGAGTCGATATATGTCGATCTGAGCACAGCTGGGCCCCGTATATACAGCATGGGTGTAGCTGTGATACCAGCCAGATGCAACTCACGGCCATATAGGATCTACAGGCGATGTTCCTGAGTGGATATATGTCGATCTGAGCACAACTGGGCCACGTATATACAGCATGGGGGTAGCTGTGATACCAGCCAGCTGCAACCCACGGCTATATAGGACCTACAGGCGATGTTCTTGAGTCGATATATGTCGATCTGAGCACAGCTGGGCCACGTATTTACAGCATGGGAGTAGCTGTGATACCAGCTAGCTGCAACCCACGGCCATATAGGACCTACAGGCGATATCCTTGAGTCGATATATCTCGATCTGTGCACAGCTGGGCCACGTATATACAGCATGGGGGTAGCTGTGATACCAGCCACCTGCAACCCACGGCTATATAGGACCTACAGGCGATGTTCTTGAGTGGATATATTTCGATCTGAGCACAGCTGGGCCCCGTATATACAGCATGGGGGTAGCTCTGATACCAGCCAGATGCAACCCACGGCCATATAGGACCTACAGGCGATGTTCTTGAGTGGATATATGTCGATCTGAGCACAGCTGGGCGCCGTATATACAGCATGGGGGTAGCTCTGATACCAGCCAGATGCAACCCACGGCCATATAGGACCTACAGGCGATGTTCTTGAGTCGATATATGTCGATCTGAGCACAGCTGGGCCCCGTATATACAGCATGGGGGTAGCTCTGATACCAGCCAGATGCAACCCACGGCCATATAGGACCTACAGGCGATGTTCTTGAATCGAACATATCGATCTGAGCACAGCTGGGCCACGTATATACAGCATGGAGGTAGCTGTGATACCAGCCAGCTGCAACCCACGGCTATATAGGACCTACAGGCGATGTTCTTGAGTGGATATATGTCGATCTGAGCACAGCTGGGCGCCGTATATACAGCATCTGATACCAGCCAGATGCAACCCACGGCCATATAGGACCTAGAGGCGATGTTCTTCAGTCGATATATGTCGATCTGAGCACAGCTGGGCCACGTATATACAGCATGGGGGTAGCTGTGATACCAGCCACCTGCAACCCACGGCTATATAGGACCTACAGGCGATGTTCTTGATTCAATATATATATATATATATATATATATCGATCTGAGCACAGCTGGGCCACGTATATACAGCATGGGGGTAGCTGTGATACCAGCCAGCTGCAACCCACGGCTATATAGGACCTACAGGCGATGTTCTTGAGTCGATATATGTCGATCTGAGCACAGCTGGGCCACGTATATACAGCATGGGGGTAGCTGTGATCCAGCCAGCTGCATCCCACGGATATATAAGACCTACAGGCGATGTTCTTGAGTCGATGTTTGCCGATCTGAGCACAGCTGGGCCCCTTATATACAGCATGGGGGTAGCTCTGATACCAGCCAGATGCAACCCACGGCCATATAGGACCTACAGGCGATGTTCTTGAGTGGATATATGTCGATCTGAGCACAGCTGGGCGCCGTATATACAGGATGGGGGTAACTCTGATACCAGCCAGATGCAACCCACGGCCATATAGGACCTACAGGCGATGTTCTTGAGTGGATATATGTCGATCTTAGCACAGCTGGGCGCCGTATATACAGTATGGGGGTAGCTCTGATACCAGCCAGATGCAACCCACGGCCATATAGGACCTACAGGCGATGTTCTTGAGTCGATATATGTCGATCTGAGCACAGCTGGGCGCCGTATATACAACATGGGGGTAGCTCTGATACCAGCCAGATGCAACCCACGGCCATATAGGACCTACAGGCGATGTTCTTAAGTCGATATATCTCGATCTGAGCACAGCTGGGCCACGTATATACAGCATGAGGTAGCTGTGATACCAGCCAGATGCAACCCACGGCCTTATAGGACCTACAGGCGATATTCTTGAGTGGATATATGTCGATCTGAGCACAGCTGGGCGCCGTATATACAACATGGGGGTAGCTCTGATACCAGCCAGATGCAACCCACGGCCATATAGGACCTACAGGCGATATTCTTGAGTCGATATATTTCGATCTGAGCTCAGCTGGGTCACGTATATACAGCATGGGGTAGCTGTGATACCAGCCAGATGCAACCCACGGCCTTATAGGACCTACAGGCGATGTTCTTGAGTGGATATATGTCGATCTGAGCACAGCTGGACGCCGTATATACAGCATGGGGGTAGCTCTGATACCAGCCAGATGCAACCCACGGCCATATAGGACCTACAGGCGATGTTCTTAAGTCGATATATGTCGATCTGAGCACAGCTGGGCCACGTATATACAGTATGGGGGTAGCTCTGATACCAGCCAGATGCTACCCACGGCCATATAGGACCTACAGGCGGTGTTCTTGAGTGGATATATGTCGATCTTAGCACAGCTGGGCGCCGTATATACAGCATGGGGGTAGCTCTGATACCAGCCAGATGCAACCCACAACCATATAGGACCTACAGGCGATGTTCTTGAGTCGATATATCTCGATCTGTGCACAGCTGGGCCACGTATATACAGCATGGGGGTAGCTGTGATACCAGCCAGCTGCAACCCACGGCTATATAGGACCTACAGGCGATGTTCTTGAGTGGATATATGTCGATCTGAGCACAGCTGGGCCCCGTATATACAGCATGGGGGTAGCTCTGCTGCCAGCCAGATGCAACCCACGGCCATATAGGACCTACAGGCGATGTTCTTGAGTGGATATATGTCGATCTGAGTACAGCTGGGCGCCGTATATACAGCATGGGGGTAGCTCTGATATCAGCCAGATGCAACCCACGGCCATATGGGACCTACAAGCGATGTTCTTGAGTCGATATATGTCGATCTGAGCACAGCTGGGCCACGTATTTACAGCATGGGGGTAGCTGTGATACCAGCAAGCTGCAACCCACGGCTATATAGGACCTACAGGCGATGTTCTTGAGTCGATATATGTCGATCTGAGCACAGCTGGGCCACGTATATAAAGCATGGGGGTAGCTGTGATACCGGCCAGATGCAACCCACCGCCATATGGGACCTACAGGCGATGTTCTTGAGTGGATATATGTCGATCTGAGCACAGCTGGGCGCCGTATATACAGCATGGGGGTAGCTCTGATACCAGCCAGATGCAACCCACGGCCATATAGGACCTACAGGCGATGTTCTTGAGTCGATATATGTCGATCTGAGCACAGCTGGGCCACGTATATACAGCATGGGGGTAGCTGTGATACCAACCAGCTGCAACCCATGGCTATATAGGACCTACAGGCGATGTTCTTGAGTCGATATATGTCGATCTGAGCACAGCTGGGCCACGTAGATACAGCATGGGGGTAGCTGTGATCCAGCCAGCTGCAACCCACGGCTATGTAGGACCTCCAGGCGATGTTCTTGAGTCGATATATGTCGATCTGAGCACAGCTGGGCCCCGTATATACAGCATGTGGGTAGCTCTGATACCAGCCAGATGCAACCCACGGCCATATAGGACCTACAGGCGATGTTCTTGAGTGGATATATGTCGATCTGAGCACAGCTGGGCGCCATATATACAGCATGGGGGTAGATCTGATACCAGCCAGATGCAACCCAAGGCCATATAGGACCTACAGGCGATGTTCTTGAGTTGATATATGTCGATCTGAGCACAGCTGGGCCACGTATATATAGCATGGGGGTAGCTGTGATACCAGCCAGCTGCAACTCACGGCTATATAGGACCTACAGGCGATGTTCTTGAGTCGATATATGTCGATCTGAGCACAGCTGGGCCCCGTATATACAGCGGGAAGGTAGCTCTGATACCAGCCAGATGCAACCCACGGCCATATAGGACCTACAGGCGATGTTCTTCAGCGGATATATGTCGATCTGAGCACAGCTGGGCACCGTATATACAGCATGGGGGTAGCTCTGATACCAGCCAGATGCAACCCACGGCCATATAGGACCTATAGGCGATGTTCTTGAGTCGATATATGTCGATCTGAGCACAGCTGGGCCCCGTATATACAGCATGGGGGTAGCTCTGATACCAGCCAGATGCAACCCACGGCCATATAGGACCTACAGGCGATGTTCTTGAGTGGATATATGTCGATCTGAGCACAGCTAGGCGCCGTATATACAGCATGGGTGTAGCTCTGATACCAGCCAGATGCAACCCACGGCCATATTGGACCTACAGGCGATGTTCTTGAGTCGATATATGTCGATCTGAGCACAGCTGGGCCACGTATATACAGCATGGGGGTAGCTGTGATACCAGCCAGCTGCAACCCACGGCTATATAGGACCTACAGGCGATGTTCTTGAGTCGATATATGTCGATCTGAGCACAGCTGGGCCCCGTATTACAGCATGGGGGCAGCTCTGATACCAGCCAGATGCAACCCACGGCCATATAGGACCTACAGGCGATGTTCTTGAGTCGATATATGTCGATCTGAGCACAGCTGGGCCACGTATATACAGCATGGGGGTAGCTGTGATACCAGCCAACTGCAACCCACGGCTATATAGGACCTACAGGCGATGTTCTTGAGTCGATATATGTCGATCTGAGCACAGCTGGGCCCCGTATTACAGCATGGGGGTAGCTCTGATACCAGCCAGATGCAACCCACGGCCATATAGGACCTACAGGCGATGTTCTTCAGCGGATATATGTCGATCTGAGCACAGCTGGGCACCGTATATACAGCATGGGGGTAGCTCTGATACCAGCCAGATGCAACCCACGGCCATATAGGACCTATAGGCGATGTTCTTGAGTCGATATATGTCGATCTGAGCACAGCTGGGCCCCGTATATACAGCATGGGGGTAGCTCTGATACCAGCCAGATGCAACCCACGGCCATATAGGACCTACAGGCGATGTTCTTGAGTGGATATATGTCGATCTGAGCACAGCTGGGCGCCGTATATACAGCATGGGTGTAGCTCTGATACCAGCCAGATGCAACCCACGGCCATATTGGACCTACAGGCGATGTTCTTGAGTCGATATATGTCGATCTGAGCACAGCTGGGCCACGTATATACAGCATGGGGGTAGCTGTGATACCAGCCAGCTGCAACCCACGGCTATATAGGACCTACAGGCGATGTTCTTGAGTCGATATATGTCGATCTGAGTACAGCTGGGTCCCGTATATACAGCATAGGGGTAGCTCTGATACCAGCCAGATGCAACCCACGGCCATATAGGACCTACAGGCGATGTTCTTGAGTGGATATATGTCGATCTGAGCACAGCTGGACGCCGTATATACAGCATGGGGGTAGCTCTGATACCAGCCAGATGCAACCCACGGCCATATAGGACCTACAGGCGATGTTCTTGAGTCGATATATGTCGATCTGAGCACAGCTGGGCCCCGTATATACAGCATGGGGGTAGCTCTGATACCAGCCAGATGCAACCCACGGCCATATAGGACCTACAGGCGATGTTCTTGAATCGAACATATCCATCTGAGCACAGCTGGGCCACGTATATACAGCATGGAGGTAGCTGTGATACCAGCCAGCTGCAACCCACGGCTATATAGGACCTACAGGCGATGTTCTTGAGTGGATATATGTCGATCTGAGCACAGCTGGGCGCCGTATATACAGCATGGGGGTAACTCTGATACCAGCCAGATGCAACCCACGGCCATATAGGACCTACAGGCGATGTTCTTGAGTGGATATATGTCGATCTGAGCACAGCTGGGCGCCGTATATACAGCATGGGGGTAGCTCTGATACCAGCCAGATGCAACCCACGGCCATATAGGACCTACAGGCGATGTTCTTGAATCGAACATATCGATCTGTGCACAGCTGGGCCACGTATATACAGCATGGGGGTAGCTGTGATACCAGCCACCTGCAACCCACGGCTATATAGGACCTACAGGCGATGTTCTTGAGTGGATATATGTCGATCTGAGCACAGCTGGGCCCCGTATATACAGCATGGGGGTAGCTCTGATACCAGCCAGATGCAACCCACGGCCATATAGGACCTACAGGCGATGTTCTTGAGTGGATATATGTCGATCTGAGCACAGCTGGGCGCCGTATATACAGCATGGGGGTAGCTCTGATACCAGCCAGATGCAACCCACGGCCATATAGGACCTACAGGCGATGTTCTTGAGTCGATATATGTCGATCTGAGCACAGCTGGGCCCGTATATACAGCATGGGGGTAGCTCTGATACCAGCCAGATGCAACCCACGGCCATATAGGACCTACAGGCGATGTTCTTGAATCGAACATATCGATCTGAGCACAGCTGGGCCACGTATATACAGCATGGAGGTAGCTGTGATACCAGCCAGCTGCAACCCACGGCTATATAGGACCTACAGGCGATGTTCTTGAGTGGATATATGTCGATCTGAGCACAGCTGGGCGCCGTATATACAGCATCTGATACCAGCCAGATGCAGCCCACGGCCATATAGGACCTAGAGGCGATGTTCTTCAGTCGATATATGTCGATCTGAGCACAGCTGGGCCACGTATATACAGCATGGGGGTAGCTGTGATACCAGCCACCTGCAACCCACGGCTATATAGGACCTACAGGCGATGTTCTTGATTCAATATATATATATATCGATCTGAGCACAGCTGGGCCACGTATATACAGCATGGGGGTAGCTGTGATACCAGCCAGCTGCAACCCACGGCTATATAGGACCTACAGGCGATGTTCTTGAGTCGATATATGTCGATCTGAGCACAGCTGGGCCACGTATATACAGCATGGGGGTAGCTGTGATCCAGCCAGCTGCATCCCACGGATATATAGGACCTACAGGCGATGTTCTTGAGTCGATGTTTGTCGATCTGAGCACAGCTGGGCCCCTTATATACAGCATGGGGGTAGCTCTGATACCAGCCAGATGCAACCCACGGCCATATAGGACCTACAGGCGATGTTCTTGAGTGGATATATGTCGATCTGAGCACAGCTGGGCGCCGTATATACAGCATGGGGGTAGCTCTGATACCAGCCAGATGCAACCCACGGCCATATAGGACCTAGAGGCGATGTTCTTGAGTCGATATATGTCGATCTGAGCACAGCTGGGCCACGTATATACAGCATGGGGGTAGCTGTGATACCAGCCTGCTGCAACCCACGGCTATATAGGACCTACAGACGATGTTCTTGAGTCGATATATGTCGATCTGAGCACAGCTGGGCCCCGTATATACAGCATGGGGGTAGCTCTGATACCAGCCAGATGCAACCCACGGCCATATAGGACCTACAGGCGGTGTTCTTGAGTGGATATATGTCGATCTTAGCACAGCTGAGCGCCGTATATACAGCATGGGGGTAGCTCTGATACCAGCCAGATGCAACCCACGGCCATATAGGACCTACAGGCGATATCCTTGAGTCGATATATCTCGATCTGTGCACAGCTGGGCACCGTATATACAGCATGGGGGTAGCTCTGATACCAGCCAGATGCAACACACGGCCATATAGGACCTATAGGCGATGTTCTTGAGTCGATATATGTCGATCTGAGCACAGCTGGGCCCCGTATATACAGCATGGGGGTAGCTCTGATACCAGCCAGATGCAACCCACGGCCATATAGGACCTACAGGCAATGTTCTTGAGTGGATATATGTCGATCTGAGCACTGCTGGGCGCCGTATATACAGCATGGGTGTAGCTCTGATACCAGCCAGATGCAACCCACGGCCATATTGGACCTACAGGCGATGTTCTTGAGTCGATATATGTCGATCTGAGCACAGCTGTGCCACGTATATACAGCATGGGGGTAGCTGTGATACCAGCCAGCTGCAACCCACGGCTATATAGGACCTACAGGCGATGTTCTTGAGTCGATATATGTCGATCTGAGTACAGCTGGGTCCCGTATATACAGCATAGGGGTAGCTCTGATACCAGCCAGATGCAACCCACGGCCATATAGGACCTACAGGCGATGTTCTTGAGTGGATATATGTCGATCTGAGCACAGATGGGCGCCGTATATACAGCATGGGGGTAGCTCTGATACCAGCCAGATGCAACCCACGGCCATATAGGACCTACAGGCGATGTTCTTGAGTCGATATATGTCGAACTGAGCACAGCTGGGCCCCGTATATACAGCATGGTGGTAGCTCCGATACCAGCCAGATGCAACCCACGGCCATATAGGACCTACAGGCGATGTTCTTGAATCGAACATATCCATCTGAGCACAGCTGGGCCACGTATATACAGCATGGAGGTAGCTGTGATACCAGCCAGCTGCAACCCACGGCTATATAGGACCTACAGGCGATGTTCTTGAGTGGATATATGTCGATCTGAGCACAGCTGGGCGCCGTATATACAGCATGGGGGTAACTCTGATACCAGCCAGATGCAACCCACGGCCATATAGAACCTACAGGCGATGTTCTTGAGTGGATATATGTCGATCTGAGCACAGCTGGGCGCCGTATATACAGCATGGGGGTAGCTCTGATACCAGCCAGATGCAACCCACGGCCATATAGGACCTAGAGGCGATGTTCTTGAGTCGATATATGTCGATCTGAGCACTGCTGGGCCACGTATATACAGCATGGGGGTAGCTGTGATACCAGCCAGCTGCAACCCACGGCTATATAGGACCTACAGACGATGTTCTTGAGTCGATATATGTCGATCTGAGCACAGCTGGGCCCCGTATATACAGCATGGGGGTAGCTCTGATACCAGCCAGATGCAACCCACGGCCATATAGGACCTACAGGCGGTGTTCTTGAGTGGATATATGTCGATCTTAGCACAGCTGAGCGCCGTATATACAGCATGGGGGTAGCTCTGATACCAGCCAGATGCAACCCACGGCCATATAGGACCTACAGGCGATATCCTTGAGTCGATATATCTCGATCTGTGCACAGCTGGGCCACGTATATACAGCATGGGGGTAGCTGTGATACCAGCCACCTGCAACCCACGGCTATATAGGACCTACAGGCGATGTTCTTGAGTGGATATATTTCGATCTGAGCACAGCTGGGCCCCGTATATACAGCATGGGGGTAGCTCTGATACCAGCCAGATGCAACCCACGGCCATATAGGACCTACAGGCGATGTTCTTGAGTGGATATATGTCGATCTGAGCACAGCTGGGCGCCGTATATACAGCATGGGGGTAGCTCTGATACCAGCCAGATGCAACCCACGGCCATATAGGACCTACAGGCGATGTTCTTGAGTCGATATATGTCGATCTGAGCACAGCTGGGCCCCGTATATACAGCATGGGGGTAGCTCTGATACCAGCCAGATGCAACCCACGGCCATATAGGACCTACAGGCGATGTTCTTGAATCGAACATATCGATCTGAGCACAGCTGGGCCACGTATATACAGCATGGAGGTAGCTGTGATACCAGCCAGCTGCAACCCACGGCTATATAGGACCTACAGGCGATGTTCTTGAGTGGATATATGTCGATCTGAGCACAGCTGGGCGCCGTATATACAGCATCTGATACCAGCCAGATGCAACCCACGGCCATATAGGACCTAGAGGCGATGTTCTTCAGTCGATATATGTCGATCTGAGCACAGCTGGGCCACGTATATACAGCATGGGGGTAGCTGTGATACCAGCCACCTGCAACCCACGGCTATATAGGACCTACAGGCGATGTTCTTGATTCAATATATATATATATATATATATATATATATATATATATATATATCGATCTGACACAGCTGGGCCACGTATATACAGCATGGGGGTAGCTGTGATACCAGCCAGCTGCAACCCACGGCTATATAGGACCTACAGGCGATGTTCTTGAGTCGATATATGTCGATCTGAGCACAGCTGGGCCACGTATATACAGCATGGGGGTAGCTGTGATCCAGCCAGCTGCATCCCACGGATATATAGGACCTACAGGCGATGTTCTTGAGTCGATGTTTGTCGATCTGAGCACAGCTGGGCCCCTTATATACAGCATGGGGGTAGCTCTGATACCAGCCAGATGCAACCCACGGCCATATAGGACCTACAGGCGATGTTCTTGAGTGGATATATGTCGATCTGAGCACAGCTGGGCGCCGTATATATAGGATGGGGGTAACTCTGATACCAGCCAGATGCAACCCACGGCCATATAGGACCTACAGGCGATGTTCTTGAGTGGATATATGTCGATCTGAGCACAGCTGGGCGCCGTATATACAGTATGGGGGTAGCTCTGATACCAGCCAGATGCAACCCACGGCCATATAGGACCTACAGGCGATGTTCTTGAGTCGATATATGTCGATCTGAGCACAGCTGGGCGCCGTATATACAACATGGATGTAGCTCTGATACCAGCCAGATACAACCCACGGCCATATAGGACCTACAGGCGATGTTCTTAAGTCGATATATCTCGATCTGAGCACAGCTGGGCCACGTATATACAGCATGGGGTAGCTGTGATACCAGCCAGATGCAACCCACGGCCTTATAGGACCTACAGGCGATATTCTTGAATGGATATATGTCGATCTGAGCACAGCTGGGCGCCGTATATATAACATGGGGGTAGCTCTGATACCAGCCAGATGCAACCCACGGCCATATAGGACCTACAGGCGATATTCTTGAGTCGATATATTTCGATCTGAGCTCAGCTGGGTCACGTATATACATCATGGGGTAGCTGTGATACCAGCCAGATGCAACCCACGGCCTTATAGGACCTACAGGCGATGTTCTTGAGTGGATATATGTCGATCTGAGCACATCTGGACGCCGTATATACAGCATGGGGGTAGCTCTGATACCAGCCAGATGCAACCCACGGCCATATAGGACCTACAGGCGATGTTCTTAAGTCGATATATGTCGATCTGAGCACAGCTGGGCCATGTATATACAGTATGGGGGTAGCTGTGATACCAGCCAGCTGCAACCTACGTCTATATAGGACCTACAGGCGATGTTCTTGAGTCGATATATGTCGAACTGAGCACAGCTGGGCGCCGTATATACAGCATGGGGGTAGCTCTGATACCAGCCAGATGCTACCCACGGCCATATAGGACCTACAGGCGATGTTCTTGAGTGGATATATGTCGATCTGAGCACAGCTGGGCGCCGTATATACAACATGGGGGTAGCTCTGATACCAGCCAGATGCAATCCACGGCCATATAGGACCTACAGGCGATTTTCTTGAGTCGATATATCTCGATCTGAGCACAGCTGGGCCACGTATATACAGCATGGGGGTAGCTGTGATACCAGCCAGCTGCAACCCACGGCTATATAGGACCTACAGGCGATGTTCTTGAGTCGATATATGTCGATCTGAGCACAGCTGGGCCCCGTATATACAGCATGGGGATAGCTCTGATACCAGCCAGATGCAACCCACGGCCATATAGGACCTACAGGCGATGTTCTTGTGTCGATATATGTCGATATGAGCACAGCTGGCCCACGTATATACAGCATGGGGGTAGCTGTGATACCAGCCAGCTGCAACCCACGGTTATATAGGACCTACAGGCGATGTTCTTGAGTCGATATATGTCGATCTGAGCACAGCTGGGTCCCGTATATACAGCATGGGGGTAGCTCTGATACCAGCCAGATGCAACCCACGGCCATATAGGACCTACAGGCGATGTTCTTGAGTCGATATATGTCGATCTGAGCACAGCTGAGCCCCGTATATACAGCATGGGGGTAGCTCTGATACCAGCCAGATGCAACCCACGACCATATAGGACCTACAGGCGATGTTCTTGAGTCGATATATGTCGATCTGAGCACAGTTGGGTCCCGTATATACAGCATGGGGGTAGCTCTGATACCAGCCAGATGCAACCCACGGCCATATAGGACCTACAGGCGATGTTCTTGAGTCGATATATGTCGATCTGAGCACAGCTGGGCCCCGTATATACAGCATGGGGGTAGCTCTGATACCAGCCAGATGCAACCCACGACCATATAGGACCTACAGGCGATGTTCTTGAGTCGATATATGTCGATCTGAGCACAGCTGGTCCACGTATATACAGCATGGGGGTAGCTGTGATACCAGCCAGCTGCAACCCACGGCTATATATGACCTACAGGCGATGTTCTTGAGTCGATATATGTCGATCTGAGCACAGCTGGGTCCCGTATATACAGCATAGGGGTAGCTCTGATAACAGCCAGATGCAACCCACGGCCATATAGGACCTACAGGCGATGTTCTTGAGTGGATATATGTCGATCTGAGCACAGCTGGGCGCCGTATATACAGCATGGGGGTAGCTCTGATACCAGCCAGATGCAACCTATGGCCATAAAGGACCTACAGGCGATGTTATTGAGTCGATATATGTCGATCTGAGCACAGCTGGGCCCCGTATATACAGCATGGGGGTAGCTCTGATACCAGCCAGATGCAACCCACGGCCATATAGGACCTACAGGCGATGTTCTTGAATCGAACATATCGATCTGAGCACAGCTGGGCCACGTATATACAGCATGGGGGTAGCTGTGATACCAGCCAGCTGCAACCCACGGCTATATAGGACCTACAGGCGATGTTCTTGAGTGGATATATGTCGATCTGAGCACAGCTGGGCGCCGTATATACAGTATCTGATACCAGCCAGATGCAACCCACGGCCATATAGGACCTAGAGGCGATGTTCTTCAGTCGATATATGTCGATCTGAGCACAGCTGGGCCACGTATATACAGCATGGGGGTAGCTGTGATACCAGCCACTTGCAACCCACGGCTATATAGGACCTACAGGGGATGTTCTTGAATCAATATATATATATATATATATATCGATCTGAGCACAGCTGGGCCACGTATATACAGCATGAGGGTAGCTCTGATACCAGCCAGATGCAACCCACGGCCATATAGGACCTACAGGCGATGTTCTTGAGTAGATATATGTCGATATGAGCACAGCTGGGCGCCGTATATAAAGCATGGGGATAGCTCTAATAACAGCCAGATGCAACCCACGGCCATATAGGACCTACAGGCGATGTTCTTGAGTCGATATATGTCTATCTGAACACAACTGGGCCACGTATATACAGCATGGGGGTAGCTGTGTTACCAGGCAGCTGCAACCCACGGCTATATAGGACCTACAGGCGATGTTCTTCAGTGGATATATGTCGATCTGAGCACAGCTGTGCCCCGTATATACAGCATGGGGGTAGCTCTGATGCCAGCCAGATGCAACCCACGGCCATATAGGACCTACAGGCGATGTTCTTGAGTGGATATATGTCGATCTGAGTACAGCTGGGCGCCGTATATACAGCATGGGGGTAGCTCTGATATCAGCCAGATGCAACCCACGGCCATATGGGACCTACAAGCGATGTTCTTGAGTCGATATATGTCGATCTGAGCACAGCTGGGCCACGTATTTACAGCATGGGGGTAGCTGTGATACCAGCAAGCTGCAACCCACGGCTATATAGGACCTAGAGGCGATGTTCTTGAGTCGATATATGTCGATCTGAGCACAGCTGGGCCCCGTATATATAGCATGGGAGTAGCTCTGATACCAGCCAGATGCAACTCACGGCCATATAGGATCTACAGGCGATGTTCTTGAGTGGATATATGTCGATCTGAGTACAGCTGGGCGCCGTATATACAGCATGTGGGTAGCTCTGATACCAGCCAGATGCAACCCACGGCCATATAGGACCTACAGGCGATGTTCTTGAGTGGATATATGTTGATCTGAGCACAGCTGGGCGCCGTATATACAGCATGGGGGTAGATCTGATACCAGCCAGATGCAACCCACGGCCATATAGGACCTACAGGCGATGTTCTTGAGTTGATATATGTCGATCTGAGCACAGCTGGGCCACGTATATATAGCATGGGGGTAGCTGTGATACCAGCCAGCTGCAACCCACGGCTATATAGGACCTACAGGCGATGTTCTTGAGTCGATATATGTCGATCTGAGCACAGCTGGGCCCCGTATATACAGCGGGAAGGTAGCTCTGATACCAGCCAGATGCAACCCACGGCCATATAGGATCTACAGGCGATGTTCTTGAGTCGATATATGTCGATCTGAGCACAGCTGGGCCACGTATATACAGCATGGGGGTAGCTGTGATACCAACCAGCTGCAACCCACGGCTATATAGGACCTACAGGCGATGTTCTTGAGTCGATATATGTCGATCTGAGCACAGCTGGGCCCCGTATTACAGCATGGGGGTAGCTCTGATACCAGCCAGATGCAACCCACGGCCATATAGGACCTACAGGCGATGTTCTTCAGCGAATATATTTCGATCTGAGCACAGCTGGGCACCGTATATACAGCATGGGGGTAGCTCTGATACCAGCCAGATGCAACCCACGGCCATATAGGACCTATAGGCTATGTTCTTGAGTCGATATATGTCGATCTGAGCACAGCTGGGCCCCGTATATACAGCATGGGGGTAGCTCTGATACCAGCCAGATGCAACCCACGGCCATATAGGACCTACAGGCGATGTTTATGAGTGGATATATGTCGATCTGAGCACAGCTAGGCGCCGTATATACAGCATGGGTGTAGCTCTGATACCAGCCAGATGCAACCCACGGCCATATTGGACCTACAGGCGATGTTCTTGAGTCGATATATGTCGATCTGAGCACAGCTGGGCCACGTATATACAGCATGGGGGTAGCTGTGATACCAGCCAGCTGCAACCCACGGCTATATAGGACCTACAGGCGATGTTCTTGAGTCGATATATGTCGATCTGAGCACAGCTGGGCCCCGTATTACAGCATGGGGGTAGCTCTGATACCAGCCAGATGCAACCCACGGCCATATAGGACCTACAGGCGATGTTCTTGAGTCGATATATGTCGATCTGAGCACAGCTGGGCCACGTATATACAGCATGGGGGTAGCTGTAATACCAGCCAGCTGCAACCCACGGCTATATAGGACCTACAGGCGATGTTCTTGAGTCGATATATGTCGATCTGAGCACAGCTGGGCCCCGTATTACAGCATGGGGGTAGCTCTGATACCAGCCAGATGCAACCCACGGCCATATAGGACCTACAGGCGATGTTCTTCAGCGGATATATGTCGATCTGAGCACAGCTGGGCACCGTATATACAGCATGGGGGTAGCTCTGATACCAGCCAGATGCAACCCACGGCCATATAGGACCTATAGGCGATGTTCTTGAGTCGATATATGTCGATCTGAGCACAGCTGGGCCCCGTATATACAGCATGGGGGTAGCTCTGATACCAGCCAGATGCAACCCACGGCCATATAGGACCTACAGGCGATGTTCTTGAGTGGATATATGTCGATCTGAGCACAGCTGGGCGCCGTATATACAGCATGGGTGTAGCTCTGATACCAGCCAGATGCAACCCACGGCCATATTGGACCTACAGGCGATGTTCTTGAGTCTATATATGTCGATCTGAGCACAGCTGGGCCACGTATATACAGCATGGGGGTAGCTCTGATACCAGCCAGATGCAACCCACGGCCATATAGGACCTACAGGCGATGTTCTTGAGTCGATATATGTCGATCTGAGCACAGCTGGGCCCCGTATATACAGCATGGGGGTAGCTCTGATACCAGCCAGATGCAACCCACGGCCATATAGGACCTACAGGCGATGTTCTTGAATCGAACATATCCATCTGAGCACAGCTGGGCCACGTATATACAGCATGGAGGTAGCTGTGATACCAGCCAGCTGCAACCCACGGCTATATAGGACTTACAGGCGATGTTCTTGAGTGGATATATGTCGATCTGAGCACAGCTGGGCGCCGTATATACAGCATGGGGGTAACTCTGATACCAGCCAGATGCAACCCACGGCCATATAGGACCTACAGGCGATGTTCTTGAGTGGATATATGTCGATCTGAGCACAGCTGGGCGCCGTATATACAGCATGGGGGTAGCTCTGATACCAGCCAGATGCAACCCACGGCCATATAGGACCTAGAGACGATGTTCTTGAGTCGATATATGTCGATCTGAGCACAGCTGGGCCACGTATATACAGCATGGGGGTAGCTGTGATACCAGCCAGCTGCAACCCACGGCTATATAGGACCTACAGACGATGTTCTTGAGTCGATATATGTCGATCTGATCACAGCTGGGCCCCGTATATACAGCATGGGGGTAGCTCTGATACCAGCCAGATGCAACCCACGGCCATATAGGACCTACAGGCGATGTTCTTGAGTCTATATATGTCGATCTGAGCACAGCTGGGCCACGTATATACAGCATGGGGGTAGCTCTGATACCAGCCAGATGCAACCCACGGCCATATAGGACCTACAGGCGATATCCTTGAGTCGATATATCTCGATCTGTGCACAGCTGGGCACCGTATATACAGCATGGGGGTAGCTCTGATACCAGCCAGATGCAACCCACGGCCATATAGGACCTATAGGCGATGTTCTTGAGTCGATATATGTCGATCTGAGCACAGCTGGGCCCCGTATATACAGCATGGGGGTAGCTCTGATACCAGCCAGATGCAACCCACGGCCATATAGGACCTACAGGCGATGTTCTTGAGTGGATATATGTCGATCTGAGCACTGCTGGGCGCCGTATATACAGCATGGGTGTAGCTCTGATACCAGCCAGATGCAACCCACGGCCATATTGGACCTACAGGCGATGTTCTTGAGTCGATATATGTCGATCTGAGCACAGCTGGGCCACGTATATACAGCATGGGGGTAGCTGTGATACCAGCCAGCTGCAACCCACGGCTATATAGGACCTACAGGCGATGTTCTTGAGTCGATATATGTCGATCTGAGTACAGCTGGGTCCCGTATATACAGCATAGGGGTAGCTCTGATACCAGCCAGATGCAACCCACGGCCATATAGGACCTACAGGCGATGTTCTTGAGTGGATATATGTCGATCTGAGCACAGCTGGGCGCCGTATATACAGCATGGGGGTAGCTCTGATACCAGCCAGATGCAACCCACGGCCATATAGGACCTACAGGCGATGTTCTTGAGTCGATATATGTCGATCTGAGCACAGCTGGGCCCCGTAAATACAGCATGGGGGTAGCTCTGATACCAGCCAGATGCAACCCACGGCCATATAGGACCTACAGGCGATGTTCTTGAATCGAACATATCCATCTGAGCACAGCTGGGCCACGTATATACAGCATGGAGGTAGCTGTGATACCAGCCAGCTGCAACCCACGGCTATATAGGACCTACAGGCGATGTTCTTGAGTGGATATATGTCGATCTGAGCACAGCTGGGCGCCGTATATACAGCATGGGGGTAACTCTGATACCAGCCAGATGCAACCCACGGCCATATAGGACCTACAGGCGATGTTCTTGAGTGGATATATGTCGATCTGAGCACAGCTGGGCGCCGTATATACAGCATGGGGGTAGCTCTGATACCAGCCAGATGCAACCCACGGCCATATAGGACCTAGAGGCGATGTTCTTGAGTCGATATATGTCGATCTGAGCACTGCTGGGCCACGTATATACAGCATGGGGGTAGCTGTGATACCAGCCAGCTGCAACCCACGGCTATATAGGACCTACAGACGATGTTCTTGAGTCGATATATGTCGATCTGAGCACAGCTGGGCCCCGTATATACAGCATGGGGGTAGCTCTGATACCAGCCAGATGCAACCCACGGCCATATAGGACCTACAGGCGGTGTTCTTGAGTGGATATATGTCGATCTTAGCACAGCTGAGCGCCGTATATACAGCATGGGGGTAGCTCTGATACCAGCCAGATGCAACCCACGGCCATATAGGACCTACAGGCGATATCCTTGAGTCGATATATCTCGATCTGTGCACAGCTGGGCCACGTATATACAGCATGGGGGTAGCTGTGATACCAGCCACCTGCAACCCACGGCTATATAGGACCTACAGGCGATGTTCTTGAGTGGATATATTTCGATCTGAGCACAGCTGGGCCCCGTATATACAGCATGGGGGTAGCTCTGATACCAGCCAGATGCAACCCACGGCCATATAGGACCTACAGGCGATGTTCTTGAGTGGATATATGTCGATCTGAGCACAGCTGGGCGCCGTATATACAGCATGGGGGTAGCTCTGATACCAGCCAGATGCAACCCACGGCCATATAGGACCTACAGGCGATGTTCTTGAATCGAACATATCGATCTGAGCACAGCTGGGCCACGTATATACAGCATGGGGGTAGCTGTGATACCAGCCAGCTGCAACCCACGGCTATATAGGACCTACAGGCGATGTTCTTGAGTCGATATATGTCGATCTGAGCACAGCTGGGCCCCGTATATACAGCGGGAAGGTAGCTCTGATACCAGCCAGATGCTACCCACGGCCATATAGGACCTACAGGCGATGTTCTTGAGTGGATATATGTCGATCTGAGCACAGCTGGGCGCCGTATATACAACATGGGGGTAGCTCTGATACCAGCCAGATGCAATCCACGGCCATATAGGACCTACAGGCGATTTTCTTGAGTCGATATATCTCGATCTGAGCACAGCTGGGCCACGTATATACAGCATGGGGGTAGCTGTGATACCAGCCAGCTGCAACCCACGGCTATATAGGACCTACAGGCGATGTTCTTGAGTCGATATATGTCGATCTGAGCAAAGCTGGGCCCCGTATATACAGCATGGGGATAGCTCTGATACCAGCCAGATGCAACCCACGGCCATATAGGACCTACAGGCGATGTTCTTGAGTCGATATATGTCGATATGAGCACAGCTGGCCCACGTATATACAGCATGGGGGTAGCTGTGATACCAGCCAGCTGCAACCCACGGTTATATAGGACCTACAGGCGATGTTCTTGAGTCGATATATGTCGATCTGAGCACAGCTGGGTCCCGTATATACAGCATGGGGGTAGCTCTGATACCAGCCAGATGCAACCCACGGCCATATAGGACCTACAGGCGATGTTCTTGAGTCGATATATGTCGATCTGAGCACAGCTGAGCCCCGTATATACAGCATGGGGGTAGCTCTGATACCAGCCAGATGCAACCCACGACCATATAGGACCTACAGGCGATGTTCTTGAGTCGATATATGTCGATCTGAGCACAGTTGGGTCCCGTATATACAGCATGGGGGTAGCTCTGATACCAGCCAGATGCAACCCACGGCCATATAGGACCTACAGGCGATGTTCTTGAGTCGATATATGTCGATCTGAGCACAGCTGGGCCCCGTATATACAGCATGGGGGTAGCTCTGATAACAGCCAGATGCAACCCACGACCATATAGGACCTACAGGCGATGTTCTTGAGTCGATATAT